>JAGDQP010002403.1:56653-105269 GCA_022664845.1 Lepisma saccharinum
TACGCCCCCTTTATTGTGATCAGACTTTCTGGGGACAGCGCCCCATGCTGTGCAGACCTTTTCCCATATCGCCTCGGGGGCTGCACGCTCATAGCGGTGGTTTGATCCATTTATTGAAACATTTTCGTGATGGTACACCTTCATACCAAATTTCGTTTCTCTAGCTTCAGTGGTTTGGAAAATGGTATTTGGGCGGCTATGTTGAATTAAAGAAAGCGATTTTTAAAAAGTTTTCTTACATTGCCGTTACCTACTTGTGATGGTACACCTTCATACCAAATTTCGTTTCTATAGCTCGAATGGTGTGGAAAAAGTTTTTGTGCGGCCATTTTGATCCAAGTTAACAACTTTTTCAAAAATGTAAATTATTCCTAAACTACTCTTGTTAATACATCTTTATGCCAAATTTCGTATCTCTAATTCAAACGGTCTGGAAAATGGATTATGAAGTCAGCCATTTTGGATTCAAAATGATGTCTTTGCAGATATTTTGTAATCTACTAGTGATGATATACCGTCATACTTCGAAATTTCATATTTCAATTTTTAACATCTTTTTTCTTACAGAACCTCAAAATCGCTGATTTCTCAATAAACTCTTCTTCCTGTATAACATGCTGACGTTTTGTGACACGTGGAACTCGGCTGCATGCACTGCCGTACGTGTTGATACTCCCCTCGATTCGCTCGCGTCGCTGCGCCAAGAATCCCACGGCAGGCCGCGCATCGAACTTGAGGGGTTTGGAGGAACTGCGTCCTTTTATCACAACCAGAATCTGCAGTGCACTGCGCCACATGATGCAGATATTCCCTCATACTCCATAGCGCTGCGTCCGAATGGGGAAACGTCCACATTCTGCCTGTATAACATGCTCCTGGCAATGCTAACGTTTATGACGAGTAAAACTTGGTGGGACAGGCAGGAGTATTGGAAATTGGCACGAGGAACTAGGCTCATCCATATTCCATTTCACCACCTTTTAAGGTTGAAGGAGTTGACTGGACAGTTTGCACCCCTGGTGCTTTTGCTCGTATTTCACAGCTTTTTACACTTGTGTAATGTATATATATACTCGCTTCGCTTCATTGGGGGCGCTGCCCCCAGAATTCCAAGATGGCCTCGCTGGGGCGCACCCCTTTATCGCAATCAGGCTCCAGCTGGGAACTGTAACCTAGTAGGGGAGACGAGCCTAATTTATTCTAACCTACTCGTAATGGTACACCTTCATACCAAATTTCGTTTCTCTAGCTTCAGTCGTTATAAAGTGGGGCTTAGGCGGGCATTTTGGATAAAAGATGGACACATTTTTAACGTTTTCTTATATTTTCGTGACATACTCGTGATGATACACTGTCATACCAAATTTCATTTCTCTATCTCGAACGATGTGAAAAATGGTATTTCAGCTGCCATTTTGAATCAAAGATGGTGAATTTTTTAAAACGTTGTTATGTTTTCCTAAACTACTCTTGATAACACATCATTATGACAAATTTCGTATCTCTGGCTCAAGCAGTTGGAAAATGGATTGATGACGCCCGCCATTTTGGATCCAAGATGGCGTCTTTAGAGATATTTTGTAATATTTTCATAATCTACAAATAATGTACTGTCAAACTAAATTTCATTATTCTAGCGGCAGACGTTTAGGCTGTGTATTCTTTTAAAGTTTAGGGTTGGCGGCCATTTTGAATTCAAGTTGGCGACTTTTTCAAATTTTTGAAAAGTTTTCTTAATTTGTGAGTCTGAGAATTCACAAAATAACCAAACATATAATTTCAGAAAAAACACAAGGTCTTCCAAACCGATGCCACGGATTATCAGGACCTAACGGTGGCACTGTTATGCCCACGGTCCGCTTCTACAAAACTTTTGGTCTATATATATCTTTATCGGAGGCAGGCCATAGTCGGCCAAAAAAATGATACGAAAATATTATTAGTTAACCCCAAGATCAAATCCACATCGCCAAAGTCAGACTGAGAAAACCAGATAACTTTATCAGAAATAATCTAATTTGGAATGGCAAACTCTACTGGAAATGAAACTTTTACTTTCTTGAAATAACAGTACTTTCGGTTAGCTTTAAGATGGATAACAAATAACAATTTATTTGATTACGATTTTATACATGGCTGAACGGAACGATTCCTCTATGGTCTGAGCCAGAATTTTACTCATACACCGGGGACACAATACTATTTTTTAAATATATATTTCGACTTACTAATCGGATAGGTAATGATTATAGACTCAGTACTCACTCTGTTATAGTCAAAACCCGAACCAACGTAATACGAGTCATTTACACACCACTCTTCAGAGAATTTCCGCTTAATTTAACATTAATCCGTCCCACAGTTCTCGTTTCTGGGGCAAGACCTCCAACCTGTTTCTGTGCAGCACATGAAATATTGTGAGCCTTGACCAGTACTGAGACTACTACCCTAAAATCATGCCTTCGCCTTTTCTTATTCATTCTCGCTACATGAAATCCCTTAGCTATGTTCCTAACATATTTGGGGCAAATTTCTTCCTCTTCCTCCTGGTCCTTTAGACCAATCCGCATATCGAAAGCCTAGAACAGTGGACTAATAAAAAATCGACTTAACCCATCCAAACAATTTAACAAAAATAATCAATCAAATAAAATCCCGTGGCTTTCTTAGTCAACTAATGTAAATTGTTGAAACTCTATTTGAGACGTTCCCCACCTGGGAACGCAGGATTTCCTCTGACCTCTGCGGGGGAACTCTATCTAAACAAAACAGAGTTTGGGAGAATCTGTATCCAAAATGATTGAACACCTCTGCCGCTGGGCTGTCATCAATTTCAGGGAAATGCATTTCTGTGGGGAAGAATCTGAGGGGGCCACATCAATTTCACAGGATAACGTATCCATATATTTTCATTGCACTCAACGTGGCTATATTTCTGATCCTTGAACAACAAAGAAAATTCACTCAAAAGTACCAGCACTCTACGTTTAAGAATTTTTACAGCGTTTTACAACGAGATATTCAAATTTCCCTATCCCAAATAATATCTCAGTGTAAACCTATGACTAATCCTTCTTTTAATTTATCGGATATATGTCAGAAACACAACGACCCAAAGTCTGAACACAAAATATCTGCAATCTTTCTAGCTAACTTAGAAGCATATATTTTTTACTTAATTCATGTACTACAACGAATAATGCTACTGAAAAGCGAAAGTATCTTCCACCCAAGTATTCTCCGGACCTGAAATAGGAAAAACATAAAAAGCATATTTGTAGATTCTTTCGTCCACACACTTTACCTGAGCATTTACATCTTTTAATATCAAAAAATCTTTCTTCGAGGGAATGGAATCGACACCGCACTCCGAGACCAGAGTCCTCACTTTCACGTAACCTCTCAATTCGGCTTCCAGAACATCCTCTCTCGAGTAGTGTTGGGCACTATCGAATAAAGACTATCGAATTATTCGATAGTTCTTGACTATCGGACCTATTCGATAGTTGTTATATACTATGGAATTAAATATTTCATTCGCCGCAAACCCATACTGCAAGGCTTCACAGCAGCAGTGATGTGCAAATATGCCTTTGGTTTTCACAATAGAGGGAAAGTTGAAGTGAAAATTTGAAGCCTATTTCAGGGCCACAGAACAGCGCAGAATAAATATGAACCTTATGTGCAATTCAGGGGCATAACGAAACAGAACTATCGGAGACGACTATCGGAAAAGCCAATTTTTATTCTCTCGCGAGGGCCTCCCTAGTGAAGATTTGAGACCTACTTCGGGGCCACACAGCAAGTCCAAAAACAGCGAATAAATATGAACCTTATGTACACTTCAGGGGCATAACAGAACAGAACTATCGGAGACGACTATCGAAAAAAGACTTTTTTTATTCTCTGGCGAGGGCCTCTCCCAGCAAAAGCATTGGCAACTACCGACCGAACAAGTGAATGAATGAATGTTTTTTGTATTTTGAAGCTGTACGAGGACTATCGGAGAGCACTGTCGAATGTTTTCGGGTGGCTAAACCGTTGCTGCTCTCTCCCCTTCAAAATGAAGAGCGAAATACGAGAAGGGACGTTGGAAGAAAAAACAGGTTGTATTTCAAACATTTAATCTCGCCCCTCTGAGTGTTTCTTTGCTGTGTCATTGCCGGAGGGCATTCTTACCCGTACATTCGAATGCTGTTTTGTGCTTCCTTCTTTTTTCTCCTCCAGTCTCCCTCAACCCAAACCATTTCCAGCGGTTCAGTAAGCGACACGAAAAAAACCAATGGCCAGAAAGAAAACTATCGGACTATCGAATAAAAACTATCGATAGTTTTTCAGCGCTATCGGTTGTATATTCGATAGTAAAATTCGTTCGATAGTGCCCATCACTACTCTCGAGCCACCTTTCTCTCCAGCGCTCGCTCTGCCGCCAGACCTCTTTTCCCCTTCCCGCAGCAAGAATCTCAACCAATCATAGACGCTACGCTCAACGTCCGATTTTCTCTCCTTTCCACTTGATTCCTGCAACAGAGGAAAAAAGCAAATATCTTGCCGCCTTTTGGCTACCCCTTAAACGGGCCTCAAAACCTACATTACTATTTGCGTCCATACGCTTTCAGCTTTTCCCTTCTTCCGTCCCTAAGAACAAAACAGACCTCGGAAAGAGGGCAACCGGTCATAGAATTACTGCAAAAGCGCACTTCTAAGAGCTCAAAATATTTATCATTACTTACCTACAGAAATCGTTTCTGCAATATTGAATACACAAACATAAAACTTTCATATATACATAACGAAATGAATAAATTACTAAAACTAATTCAAATAAAAATATACATCATTATACACAATAATTTCACATACCATAATATGAAAATAAAATTAAAAATAAATGATTATAAGTGAAGAAAGATAGAGAAAGTAAGAAAATAAAGCTAGAGATTTCGGACTTTCAGTATGGGGTTTGTTTCAGTTTACCTTTTAGCGTAGCTGACCAGCTAGTAAGCGGGGAGGGGTGTTGTAGAAAGAAAAGAACCGTATTAAAATACACTTTAAAATTAGACATAATATGTTCAAATAATATTCAAATTTTTCCTATCACCCTGAACCCTTCCTCTTAAGACCACTGAGTTCATTGTCTCCAGTACAGGGTGATTCTTATTCTTATTCGATTAACATATACAGTACATTTTGGAACCAGAGTATGTACAAGCCTTGTTCAGTCTGAGAGTTTTTTTTCTTCTTCGTACGAAGAACGTAACACTCAATGTTACCTTGCAGGGTTGTCGAAATTACCAGATTATAACTTCTCCATAGAATCGAGTTCACTCTGGTTTATAAAAAAACAACACTACATCTCACTGTTTACACTTGCTCCATAGCTGATCTGCTGGTATCCCTTACACATTGCCTCGATCTGTCAATGGTCCATGAACTTCCACTGATTTCCTTCTCCTCTAATGGTTTCGCCCATCAACAAGATCTAACCCCGGATTCGTATGGCCAAATGCTTACTCCCACTGCCTCCTCCTATGTGCAACTTTTGGTAGTCTCTGCTACCCATTCCGCGAATCTATCCCAGGATCCGAGTGTCCTATCACTCAAAGGCTACCACACGGGATTGTTTCTCATGTTATACTTCATTCACGGTGTTTTGAGTCACTAGCCGAAGCTTTCTTGTAGTCCCTCGAGAAATCCGCGTTAACTCTTACAAAATGTTTCGTGGTGTTAACCTTTCTTAACTGATCACAATGGACCCGAATATTCTTTTTGTTTTTGACATCTCCCGTCAACTCGAAATTATTTTCGTTTATCTGCGTGCAGATAGTGAACGTCCCTTCGAATTTTGGGGCAAGACCTCCAACCTGTTTCCGTGCAGCACATGAAATATTGTGAGCCTTGACCAGTACTGAGACTACTACCCTAAAATCATGCCTTCGCCTTTTCTTATTCATTCTCGCTACATGAAATCCCTTAGCTATGTTCCTAACATATTTGGGGCAAATTTCTTCCTCTTCCTCCTGGTCCCTTAGACCAATCCGCATATCGAAAGCCTAGAACAGTGGACTAATAAAAAATCGACTTAACCCATCCAAACAATTTAACAAAAATAATCAATCAAATAAAATCCCGTGGTTTCCTAAGTCAACTTGATGCCACAGTGGATCTATCCTCATTTTGCTTCATTCTAACCAATCTTATTCACGGGAACTTCTACATAAAGACTTTTTTGAAATGCATACCACGGCTGAAAATGTCGGGAATTTTTGAATAATAACTTGCCATGCTCCGAAACTTATTCTTTCGCCTTTTCTAACTCTTGCAATAGATTCTTTCCGTCAACTTTTAACAAACGTGGCTCTTTCACGTTATTCTCTAGATCACTTCTGAACTCAAAATGCGTCCCCTGATCAAACTGCTTGTTATCCAACAATTGCAATTTCCTCTCTAGAGGTTTACTCCTAAACGAGTTCGTAATCGCATCTACTTTCCGCTACCTAGTTACCACTTCTCTTTTTGACCTCTATCTCCCATTCTAATTTCGACTCTTGTGTCACTAACGCAATGGTACCCATTTCTTCAACTTTCTCATTAGAACCAGTAGTCTTTTCACTAAAATACTCTTCTTCTGTCATAGTTTCAGCATCTACTGGGGTCTTCTTCAGAGATGCAACTCTTTCACTAAGAAGTTTGCATTCCTACTTACTCTCTCTAAGCTGACCTTCTAAATTACTGGTACGACGTTTGTGTATCAAGACTTCTCTTTCCAGTCTTTCCACCTCACGTATACCGTTTATCTCTACTTTCTCCGCCTTTGTACTCCTGACTTGGATTTCTTCCTCCATTAGCCGATTTGCAATCAACAATTGTTCCATCTCACTCTTCAATCGTGTAATATATTCCAATTGCGCATTCAATTGGATCTGGATATCTGCTTCCTTCTCATCTGTTTGGCTTTTCGGAGAACTATCAGTGGGGTTCGAAGCTCCCTTTTCTTTCAACTTCTTTCGCCTACGCCGCTTAATGTTTTTTCCTTCACGCACGTTCTCTCTATGCCTCCTCTTCCAAGCCCATCGATTCAGGGGGTGGGGTTGCTGGAATTTTCCTTTCTGCTTATCGTCCCCTGCGCTTTGAGTTTTTTTTTCTGGTTGCCGTCTAGCTTACTATCGTCAACCTTCTTCTGGTTCCCTTTATATGTACTCTGCGTTCTTCAGAATCTCTCTCTCCTACTTCCACCGTCCTGTCTCTTGGTGGAACGCTGATAATCAATTTTTCGATTCTTTTCATTGCTCTGCATTGTCTTTCGATCTCTCTTCTCTTAGAGGTGTACTGGATAGAGCAGTGGTTTCTCTCTTTTCAAATAATCACCTTCTGTCTGTGCACCCTTATTTTGGAACCTCTGCTGCTGCTTAGGATTGAAGAACAAGCTTCCTTAGTCTCCTCAAAGAGATGGACTCGGGACTCATTCTCAAAATTCCAACCATTAAGGTGCAGTCTGACAGCAATTCTTGCGCCGCTAATAAAGTCTCGTGCCAATACTAGACTGTACTGAAGACCAGGAAGTACATACAATGTCGTCCTTACTCTCCTCCTCTTCACATAAACAAACAAGCTAATCTTTCCCTTAGCCTGTGCTTCTTCGTTAGCAAGTAGAATTTTGTGATTGCAAAACTTTCTTTTCGCTCCTCTTTTTTCCAGAACCTTACACATTCTTCTACTAATCCCACATTTAATCCAGGTAAGACTGTACAGTTAGACCTCTCATATTCACTGAAACTAACGGTTCTCTGATTGTTTCTTTCTTGGCCTCCTCTTTTCCCTTAACATTCCTAGCGAAGCAAGCTCTCTTTTTTTTGCATCTCTTTTCACATCAGAAAACTTTGCGATATGAGAAACAGAGTTACGAAGGAAACTTCTCCGCTTGGAACGACTACTTGCTCCTGGAATATCTCTATTTTGTCCCTCTGCAACTTTTCCTTTCTTCCTTTTTACAAATGCTAGATCAAGTGCGCTTTCGTTTAACCTATTCAGTTCTGCCAAATAATGGTTTGATCCCAGCTTCTCTAAAGGATTACAAGGTTTGTACTTTCTTTCTGCTTCCAAATCATAAATCCTATCTTGTGACAAAACCTGTTGTATGTGCCTAGCCTTTGACTGAAGTATACGCAGATCTTTTATCTCGAAGAAACTCAGATCATGCCTAAACGGAGGGTGACTTCTCGAGATAATAATCGCTTATAATATGACGCTATCTTCCTAATAAGAACACCAAGTGGTTCTCTGGGGCCTTGAAAGATCCAGCTATCTTTGTATTTAGCTCTAACTCGTAGTTATAGCTGAAATGATCTTCCAAGAAAGCTTCACCGAAATTTTGCCAGTCATCAAAGGGTTTTCTCTCTTTGAACCATTCGCCAGATTCTTTCTTCAGAGCTTTTGGGAGGACATACTTGAGCAGTTGCTCTTAATTTATCTTTCCTTCTTCTGCGAAATCCCTTATGTCATCTAAGAACTGGAATGCATCGTACTCCTCGCTTACTCCTGAGTACGTTGGTAACTACAATTTGTACCCGTGTAGCACAAACTCTGCATTCCCTGGCGGGTCGAGGTGTGTGGAAGTTTCTGAATGTGTGGCGGTTCCAGAGCCTCCCGATTGACTCGGTGTAGCATTACTTTTCATTCTGACAATTTCTAGCAATTTTTCATTCGAAAGCTCTTGTTCTAGATTCTCTCCTAGGGCCTGGAGTATCTGTCTTAAAGAATTTTGAATTTCCTGAGTCTAAGAATTCGCAAAAACACCAAACATATAATTTCAGAAAAAACACAAGGTCTTCCTAACCGATCCCACGGATTTTCAGGACCTAACGGTGGCACTGTTACGCCCACGGTCCGCTTCTACAAAACTTTTGGTCTATATATATCTTTATCGGAGGCAGGCCATAGTCGGCCAAAAATGATATGAAAATATTATTAATTAACACCAAGATCAAATCCACATCGCCAAAGTCAGACTGAGAAAACCAGATAACTTTATCAGAAATAATCTAATTTGGAATGGCAAACTCTATTGGAAATGGAACTTTTACTTTTTGGAAATAACAGTACTTTCGGTTAGCTTTAAGATGGATAACATATAACAATTTATTTGATTATAATTTTATACATGGCTGAGCTACACATCAATACCTAGCAGAAAAAGATGAGAAAATATCTTTCCCACTTTCATATATCTATCATTATACTGAGCCTTAAAAGGCATAATTTTAGTTTTGGCAAGGTTGAGGTTAAGACCTCTATGTTGGTCATATTTACAAATAGTATCCGTTATTGTTATAACTTCGATAGGTTCTGTTACAAAACGCGTCAGATCGTCTATGTATGACTTTATTTTAAAGTACTGATTATTACGTTAAATACCTTTAATTTTAAGTTCAATTAAATTAATCAGTGGAGTAATGAATATTGAGAAAATTTGACTACTTATAGGATTTCCCTGTTCTATTCCATTATGCATTGGAATTGTATGCAGGTTTTGCCTATTTATGTATAGTATTAATTGACATTGGGTTTGCATTCTATGAAGTAATTTTACTAACTAGGGAGGATTGAGTGAGCAATAATAGTAAATGATCAATTCGAACAGAATCAAATACCTGGTTAAAGTCAAAACTGGACAGTGCACTTTGCACACAAATGTGCTTGCTCGGTGAATAGCTTCACGAAAACTAGCCAATAAGTAGGCCGCATCCCCTTAATCCCCCTTGATTAGGATTCAAAATATAGGGAAGAGATACTTGCAAACGGTTTGAAAGTATTTAATAAAAATTTTTAATATCGCTATTTAAAAGTAACAACATACGATACCTTGGGGCAGTGGTAGCTGTTATTTTCTTCGGAATTAAAATTTCTTTTATTTAGCAAAAAAACTGCTTGGAAATGTGATCTTGATGCCACATTTCATTGTACACCTCCGTAACATGAGGGATTAAATATTCCTGCATGTACCAAAGCGTCGAAATCCCGTCAATACCTGGAGATGACGAGGGATTAAGTGAATTTATGCCATTCTTTATCTCTTCTAAAGTAATGCGTGTCTCTAATAATTGGGATATATTGCGGGGTAAAGTAGGAAGGGTATATTTTGATCATCATGTGTGGTGTTGGTTGAAAAATTTGTAAATAATGTTGATAAATGGCAGGCAATACATCTTTTCCAATATGTATTGTGCCATTTTGATCTACAAGTTGTTTAATCATTTTTTTGTGCCGCGTGTTCGTTCATAGATAATATGTAAGTTCTTAACAGATTTGTCAATTCCAATATATGACTATTTACTGCGGACGGAAAAGCCGTAATTGATATTTTTTGTAATTTACATAATAGAGTTTTTACACGTTGTTTTGAAATATAAACATTTTCACCCTGTATGGTTCGCAAGTGATGTTGTTTTAATATTTGATAATAATAGTCACTTTGAGTTTTTTATCAATTTGTTTTTGTTTTGAAAATTGCTTTGTAAAATACAATAACCTTTTTTAGATTCAACCACCATTGTATTTTATTATAAACATAGATTTGTTGACGTGTCGCACTATTTATTGCTTTTTACTTCCCGTATAAATTCCGGATCCTCCAGTATACTATTATTAAGATGCTACATACTATCACAGCGTAAGTATGTGATGAGATCGTATCGAATTACAGTCAACACTTCACTATGGTCTGATATATATTGTGGAATCACCACTGTACGAACTATCTTCTTTGATAAGTTGGCGGCAGTGAAAATATACTCTATTTTTGACTAACCTGCAGCATATATAGGTAGGTTGATGTTGATGAGGATTAGAGACTGAATAAGCATCACTTAGTTCAAATTCATTTTTAAGAGTTAAGAAAGCAGCACTAAGATTTGAGTTGCTGCTTGCATCAAGGTAGGACTGTGTTGCATTGGCATCAATACCTATTATTACTGGCTTAGGCCATAGCCGTTGAAGTTCCACTGAAACTATATGCCGCAAATAATTTTCTCTTTCCAGTTTATTTATTGATTCCTGAAGGAAGATGTGCATATATTACGCATAAACCTTGTACTATACCGGACATAATGCGTCTCGATGTATGTACAGTTACGTTAGTGAAAGTTAGGTCATTCCTAACCGCAACAGCAATTGGTCTATCAGGTTTAAGTGCATGGGACGTGCAAACAGTATAGTTTGGTAAATTAATGTTTGCATCATTCAACTCTTGTAAACATGCCACGTGTACTGAGTTATAGTTTAAAAAGGTGTTTAGGACCTTAATTTTGTGTGGAAATTGAATATTGTTCAAATTAAAGGTTATTAATTTGAATTAAACTGAACATTTAACGTTGCCATAACCATAATTGTTTGGAAAAACATTTTGTTTTTTCAGTAGCATTATCACATCCAAGAAAAATAATTAAAGATTAAATAGAGTCACTTGTGCAGGAAGACAAGGAAGATAATAAAAACAACTTACACATGTGGAGTCGAGTATTTCTTGTTCGTTGAAATTTCGACAAGAAAACATAATTACCAAAACGAAAACGAAATCTAGTACTTGTACGTTTACGACGCTTTGCAGGTGGTCGAACACGTGCAGGAGCCCTTCGTCCGCGTGCGCGTCGTCTCCGCTACCGGTAAGCAACTGATTTAATATTTTCCGCTTTTGTCTTTAAAGCTGATCCTGCTTCGCGTACGCGTGATTTTAGATTCTTTTACAGCTCGATTTTCTAACATATCCCCAGCAACTTGAATTCCTGTTTGTAACGCTTGTTGTCCAAAGGCTTTGGCACCTTGTTTAATAAATGGTATTGCAAATGGAAAAAGATCACGAAATAAAATTCCTATTCCGTGGCGCGCTGATAGACGGGTCCCGCAAAATGCGGAATTCCGCATCCTCGATGTACTGCTACTCTCATTGCTGGGGACGTGTAACCGTCAACGTTCCGGATCCGAATGGCAAATTACGTCCTGCATGATCCTTTAGTAGGATTTGATTTGTATGGAAACTTTATTTAGATAGTGGAAAATAATGGACATTTTGAAATGTAATAGTTTGCACTTTTCCATGATTCGTATCCGTTATGGCCACAATTCGAAGTAATGGTGCTTTTGTATCATCTACATATTGTGGCTGAATGAGATCCGTGTAAACAAATACTTGTTGCAGGTAACCATTACCTAGGTAGGTTTGTTTTTGTATTGCTTCAAGTTTTAAAATGTTAACTAGATTTAAATCGTAATTGCAATGCTAACATGGGAGAGAAATGAATAGCTTGAATATTATCGGTGGTTTTAATTTGAACTGTATTGGAATAGGTAAATTCGATACATCGTGTAATTTTATTGAGTTCATCCAATAATTGCTGAACAGTCGCATAATATCCCGATGTGATACGATGTTTTAGTTTTGTTAAGTCCTTTAAATCGACCCAAAACAAATTTTCTCCATCAAGTACACTTTGACATGAGTGGAATATGAATTTCACTAAGTCCAACCCTCCACAAAGGATCATTCAGTTGAATACGATGATTGAGAATATTACGAGAATGTGTAGGTATATTATTTGTATAAGTATGTATACTTAAATTTGAATTTAAAGTAATGTAAAAATTATCATCAGTACTTTCTGAAATCATGTTTTCCGTTTAAAATGAAGCGTAATGCTTGACGTTCCAAATTGAAATTAAAATTTTTGTCCTTGTTCATCTTTTAAGTCTAAGTGTAAAGTATCAAAATATGTTTTTTCCACTTTCATATACTGTGGCCGTTCAAACATATAAGATTTGATTTCACCGTACTGATTGATACTCGTGCAAATTTACTTTTCGAAGTAGTTTTCCAATGCCAGGTTGGGTCTTGACCATATCAAGACAAACAATTTCCCAGGGGATATTATAATTTAAATTGCATGAAAATGGTGCAGGAATGTTTACAATGGTGCAGGAATGTTTACAATGGTGCAGCAATGAGCGCTTACGACGAGTATGCGGAAAATAGTGTATGGTGTGATTCTCCACGTGTGCATTATTACTAAACCCAAGAAGGTTTCGTAATGTGGGTGTCATTCCAATTACATAATGTCGTTTTAGATATCGTCTGTGTTTAATATAGAAAAGTTCACGTGTGTAATCATAGTGTAACATACGCGGATCATCGATATCTGTGGCATCATCTTCGTCTTCGGGATTGGGATCGTCACCTACAAATTCAGGTTCAGCAATATCAGCAGCAGTAATTTCTGCTTCTAATTGTTTATTCATTTGAGTTACTTTAAGTAAATCCTGAAGTATGACCCGTAACCTTTCTTTTTCATCTTCCTTTAGTTTTACTTCTTGTAGTGCTTGTTTCTTTTCTTGATTCTCAATTAATTGTGGAATACTTTCCATCAATGTCTGTACATGAATATAATACCCTGGTGGAAATTTAATATTATATTGTGTTTCCCCTTTACCTTCGTTTTGAATAATAATTTCTTGCTCCTGCTTAATATTATAAAAACTCCATGGAATACTAATTCCCATTAACCCCACCACCTAATTTCCTGTTAAATATATTGGTTGAATAATCTTCGTTGCATATGATGCAGAGGTATTATCAAATACATGTAAACTAGCATTGGACGGTAATGTTACATAAAATTTATTAGCATGCCCGGATGATGTTATGATGCTGACTGAACATTTTCTCGTCGTACCCAGCTATTCATACTTGGAGGATATCCTAACCATTTGACGTAGACCCACTTTTTATTCGTTTTAACACTTTCTCAATAAGGTACGTTTTATTTTTACTTGTAATAATTTTTTGAAGTTCCTGATTGTAAAAGCTTCCCTTGATGGGATCACCATTCCAATAATTGATTTTATACATAACAGGATTACTTTTAATACATTTATCTACAATAAAAATTTCACGCGACCATTTTGGTAAGTATCCCTTTTCTAATTTATGTTTATAATTACTTACACGAACATAGTCTCCGGATTGTAATTTACATTTGGGTTTGGTTTTAGATTTGTTTCCGTATAGGCTTTGCCAGACTTGGCTTACATTTTTATCTGAGCATCACCAGGTGGAAGCTTAATTGTGGAATGCGGACTACGATTATAACTGCGTACAAGATCTTCTAATACGTCAATCTACCGGTATGTATTTTCTGCCGTAAAATACTAGTATATTTTTCCTTTAACGTACGAATAAATCGTTCTACAAGTGCTGCTTCTATTTCCGAATGAACATTATAATGATTTACACCATGCATTTCATATTCCCGTTTCACGTGATGATTATAAAATTCCGTCCTTAAATCCGTTTGACAACGTGCTAATGACAATTTCAACGTTTTTAAAATTTTCGCAATGGCTTGAGCTACAAGAAGACCGTTTAATTCTTGACGGGAATACATGTTTCATACCGTGAAAAATATCAATTGAACATAATATACCCATCATTATACTTTGACACATTTTGCATACCTGCTAAATCCATTTGCAGTAATTCATTTGGACGACTCACATAATATTGTTTTCACGGAAAGGATTTACATACGAGAGCATGTACTGTATAGGCATCTTCTGATGCTAACCAATTTTAACATTTATTTTTCATATTGCACTTTTTGTTGTAATTTTCTAATACTTCCCAGAGAAACCGGATCCGAATACCTATATTACAATCTGGATAACATCTTATAAAATCTAAAATTTCTTAAAATGGTGCTGGTATTACGTTTCTTTGCTTTTGTTTTTTTTCCTTATAACTTTTGCTTTTTATTACTTTATGAATAGGTAATTGTTTCCGAAACAAAGATGCACCTGAACCAAACTGAAAATTAATTAATTCTTTTGGAATATAAATTTCCTCCAATAATTGCTTGAGTGATTTTATGTCAATTGGATTTTGAGGTTTATGTATTCTTACCACTTCATTTACAAGATCAATATTATAAATCCTGGAGAACAGCATTATCAATGGTTACTATACCGGATTGATGCGACTGGATGCGTGCACTAGATTTAATAAGACTTATGTATTTCGACAAAGGGTTTTAGGAACAGAACCTAAAATAAATTGAATTAAAGCATTTGTAGAAATACTTTTTGTTGTGACATCTGATTCCACGAGAGGTAGTACAATATGTTGATTTCTTGGTGGAATATGATCCAAGTACCTATGCAATGCCTGCTGGTACATTTTCCCTTTTTCCTGTGGAATTATATCTGTACTTGATAATACATTTAGCATTGGTTGATCTAATTGGGTTTGGTGTGATTCCTGGGATTTTACTGATGATGCTAATTGTACTTTTGATTTTTCCGGTACTAAAATCATTTTTTCAAATTGAGACGTCGCGACGCGTCGCCATGTTACCGATTGAAAAGACTTTCGGCCACTACACTTAATATTGGTGCCAACAATAAACGTATAAATGCGTTGTAATAATAATAATAATAATAACTTGCGTCTACGTTTAATACTGGACTTTGAAGATACAATGCACGTAACGTCCTTTTATGTCAACGTAATCTTGCTTTCTGATGTGTACTCAACGGAATGTTTCCATTTATGGTATTTTTTCCTAGTTATGCAATGGTTCGAATAACACCTGCTGAAGGTTTTTGTAACAGTCGTTTTCGTTACTTGCCCCTACATCTACAAAGAGCACGGAGCTCATTTTTGTAATGCTTTAAGCTCGACATCCTAAAGTCAACTGAATGTTATGGGATTATGCAGGTCTTTTACATGCGCATAGATACGCATGGTTTCATGGGGGATAATGTTTGTACGTATTCAAAATGCCTCAGGAATATCTTGGGATAAACTAAATAGGAAATAACTATATGGGTTTTCTGTTGCTTGTTCAAATACGCCTACCAGTCCTTTACCATGACCTGGCATAATTCCTCTTGCTAGGTACTCAATTTGTAGTTTATCACGTATTCTTAAACACTAAAAGATAATGACTATTTAATGAAATGTTACGGGTATGCTTGCCTTTTGGAAATAAGTTTTGAACAATGAAAATGACCGTGAAACTTTTATGAAAAGGTTACTTACATCTACGTTTGTTTCACTCATTAAATCGTCTAAAATAATCAGTGAATTTGGTTAAATTTCAGATATTACCATATAGGGGATTCCTTGATGAAAACTAACATTTTTAACAGTTAGGTATGGAATGACAGCTCCATAGCACCAAACGATTTCTTTTAAATTAGTACTAAACATATGATCATTAAATTGTAACCACTTATTAATGAATTAGATTTTCCTGATTTTGAAGGGCCGCTGACCATGATAGTGCACGGATGTTGAAACGACAACATCTTGAATTCAAATGAGAAGTTCCAGTTCAGATTTTTGTTTTCATATTAGCAAGTTCTACTACTACTACATTTTTTCTTTAATGTTGTTTGTACGCATAGGGTAAGGTTTTGTAGTCGGTGATTATAATATCTTCAATAATTCTTCGAAGATTACTGGTGGTCACCTGATGGGTCTTGGTTTGAGGTTTAGACACAATCACATATCCGGGTTTTATTCCAATATTATTTGGAGAGAAAATAACTTTCTTTTTTGTTTTTTCGGTGAGCAAATCATAAAATTGGTCAAGAGTAATTTCGTCTTTATTTCGATAATTTAGGGTGATCCCTCTAATTTTCAAAATATCTCTGACCTTTCCAGTAGCAATTTCTTGTATACGATACGCATAATTTTTTGGGCCTAAACCAATAAACGAATTCATATATCAGCCATCAGGGATTTCATTAGTTAATTCACCCAGTTTCCAGAGGCTACTTCTCGTTTTTATTGTACATATACATGATGGAATCCTTATCCACATACAGGAGTTTATCATATCCTACAGAATCTATTAAATCATATAACCGTAGGCGTGCCAATGATAAATGCTGCCAAACAAACTTTTGTAAATGACAAAGGTTTGTTTTCCTTTTCCTTGTACGTCACAATGAGACTTTTTGTCCTATTGGTGTTACTGTTGAAACTTCGTAATTTGGATTAAGGATCATGTTAAAAATGATGCACTATCCTCAACAATTTTACTTTCAGGTAGGTCTGTGCGTTGTCCCCATTTGTCATACAGGGAATTCAAAAACAATTTAGCAATGTAACGCAGCCAAGTTGTTTTTGAATGATGTGATACATCATTTAAATGTTTTGATGTTTTTCATAGTATTTTATGTACTGGTGTTTTTGTTGTTCTGTTTTACACTAGGCAGGAAATCCACTGGCTTCCTGCCTCATTGTGAGGAAACTTCCCACATACTTTTCAAATAACCCTCATTGCATTTTAAATTCCCAGATTTCATGAATTTCTTCTACTTTATAACCACGTTTCATACTATTATGAAGTTCGAGTGTGGCAAAAGTTCCCCTGAATTACCTTTCTTTTTCTGTATGGTGACAGTCATTATTATTGGTTTCCTGCATACATGTTCTGCATAACCGAAAAGTAATTTTGAATTACATATAAAAGGCAATGTTGGAAGCTTGAGATCGGTTGGTGGCAAAATAGTGCAATTTACAAGTCCGTGTTCATTTTCCAGTTTTGGAAAATTATTTTTGTACACGCGTTTCATGCCTACAGGTAGCATTTACAGGTAGCCATTACCCATGGATACAAGCTCGTTATGTCTATATAATTTACTTCCTTTTTTCACTGCATTTATACAAACTTCGGAAGCATTCTGTCCTTCCTCTAAATGTAAGCTTCGGAACCAATCCATCATAAAGGTTTGCTGACTAAAGGTCTTAATAAACTGCTGTATATCTTTGTTTTGCTTGACTTCTTTGTCCCATTCGCATTCCCATATTTCGATGAAAGTTGTGTGTTTCAAACTACGTATGTAATGTGCCCTTTTCACAGTACAATCGTACAGTTGTTCAAGACTTTCTTCACCATCTAATGAAGTATGCGAAGGCTAGGATAACACTGTGGATGCGCATGAAAAAACAACCATTAAATTCTGCTATAGTTACTTCTCATGTCTTTTCATCTTTCTAATATCCATCTACTTTGTAGGGACCAGTTTTTGCTCTCCTCCATTAGCACTATGTTTGATTGTTTTACCCGTAGTATGTGCCAAATACTCTAACCATTGCAAAGACTTTTTACTTTGCTTGTCAAGATGTTGGAATCCCGAAGGTAGTAAGATGGCCCTGCTATTTCCTTCCAGATATAATGCCCGAAACACACGGATAGCCAAACTGGCAGTAGTAGGACTACTTAGAAAACAATTTATTCCCACGTTTTTCCTCAATTATATTCGAAAATTTTACTGCCTGGGTTAAAATTAAAAGCTCGTTCTTGAAGTAACTAATCAGTCCCTTTTCTTATTAAATTTATAGTTCGGATTCTTTTCACATGCATCATGCCATGCCATTAATGCTTTCGCATCATCTTCGGATTTACTTTCAACATTAAACCATTTAAGATCTGGAATGGGGCCATCATAATTTTCGTTTTGTTTTGTATTGAACATGTATGTCAACTCTCCTTTCTTTAAATTTGCATCAACACCTAATGCCTTTGGCAAATTACTTAGTTTTTTGTTGTTCATATAAAGCAGGTTATCTTTAAAAATAATATTTTGATTTAAGGTTATTTGAACAATTTTCTGGACGTTCGTGGTACATCGTATTTTTTCCGTGATCTTGCTCTGCAATTAAATTTCTTGCAGCCAGTATAATGTCAAAACCTGATATGTTATGTAAAATACATACTACCTTCTGAAATTTAGTCATGGTAATCAATACATGCGTTACAAACTCTTTCATCGTCTTAAAAATAAAATCCCTACTATGCCTCTTGTTTTGGTCGCCACAATTATCACAGGGAACCTCTGTATTTATTTCATTCCATGATTGGTTGTAGCGATGCGATACACAAACCAAGTTCACTTCATGCTCAATCTCCCCTTTTCATTAGCTTCTAATAGTCACTCAAATATGATGGCAAAATATCTGTCATACTGTTGTTTCTTTAATGGCTGTACATACTAGTCATGTCTAGGTAACGCGAAATTTTCACATAAGGAATATTTTCCCCCAAATATGTTTTTGTTTTTGGCGACGACAACACATATTTACAATTCTGTGACTAGTTCCTCATTCTTGCAGATCCTGGCATAATTATCTATTACTACTCTTTGATGGAAATCTATGATTAAACAAATAATTTAACGAAGGATATATTCTACGGCAATAAGCATATGGAAATCGACCTTTTCCTTCTTCTGTAATGCCATGGTACTCTTCACAGTACGAACATTTATATTCGTAATTATGATATTGTATGTGTTTCTACTCCTGTAAACAATATGGACAGTACTTAAGTACTAATAACTATTTTCTAATGAAGGGAATTAGACTGTAGCGGTTATTACTAAAGTCAATTAACAACTGTTTTGGAGCAGCTGGACCACTATACACTTCAATAATTTCTCTTGTTTCGGTTTTTTCTAATAAACTACAAGTTGACAATTTGGAAATAATTGTTCTTGGAATATGTGTGCTTCTCTGTTCGTACAACCGTTAATTTTTTCAATACAAACACCTGCTTTAAGACAACTTTTTTGCCCTATTAATCCACATGTTTGGTCTTCGTTTTGTATCTTGAAGATTTTGTGCTAGCGAGCTATTCCCAACTGATTACGCCTGAGCCAAAATCAAACTTTGTTGCAAACAATAAATATCATTTGGAACTTGAATCGTACCTGCTAAAAGAAACAATCCTTCATACACTAATTTATTAGCACCCTTATTAAGTGCTGCACATCCCTTGCCAAATCGGGGATCAATCCAATGGACTAATTTTCAATTCTCCCATCAAAATACTCTCGTTGGAATTGAGAACACTTTCTAATGTTTGTAAAATGACTTCGGAAGTAAATTAGTCTTTCAATCCCTAATAAAGAAAAACTGGACTGTCGGTGATGGAATAACTACTATCGACCGTTAATCCGGTGTATGGTCCACAATCGGTGTTTTTCAAGATTACTTCCCTCCCATTAAGACCGAAATGCGGAAATTTTCTCTGACCGCGCGCTGGATACATCGGTAAAATCTTGTGCCGGTTCATTTCCACTGCCACATATTTTCCGTAGCAGCCTTCCATGGTTTCCAAACACATGGCGAAACTCCATTCTTTTTACTTACTTTTTTGAATGCATTTTCTTCTGTTCTTAGGTTTAACATTACCAAACAATCGCTGAACAACAGGGGAACATTACTTGATGATTCCGCTTCAACAAGAATATTACGTTGTTGATCGTAAGCTTTAGCTGTAGGAATTGTGTCCCATTGAAGGTCCTCTTTCTATTTCTCTTTGAATTTATTGGCATACACAACTCCTCTGCTGAAGGTGGAGTACAGAGCTTCACATTAGCAAAATCTTGACTTCTGTTTTTCTCAGATGGTTCTACTTGTCTGATTGTACGGTTGACTACATCATATTCAAAAATTAAAGACATAAGATCAGAGTTTGAGTCCGTTAGTGCAATACCATAATTATTTTGGTTGCAAGCTTAAACAGGCACCATAGGTAGTGGAAACATAGCATTCAGTGTTGGACTAACGCCACCAATTAGATCAGGTAATGGTTCATTTGCATTCTCTTCAATTTCCATTGGAGTAGTAGGTAAAGGTAACAGTTTTTCATTTCTTCTTGCATCTACTTTCTGTAACAGATCTACTGCTGTATTTATTGAACTACTCATAGAACTAGTGCTTTTTTCTTGTTCTATTGGAGGGGATGGAGGAGTAATAACAGGAAAACCATTCCACAATCCCGTTTTCGCAATTTTTTTCTAATTGGCAGTCGCGATAAAATATTATCATCAAATTCATATGCAGGAGTTACCGTTTCACTATTGCAAATATTCATATTGCCCAGTCCCCCGTCACGTTCAAACTAACAATCATTTAGTGGCGGAATTACAGGCTGTACTTCACTTCCCCATTGCGCTTGTTGCTGATACTGTATAATGTTTCCATTATGAACATTTATATCAGTATTCAATGCAAATGGTAAGGGAAGCACGCTTATAATTCCACCATCTAATGATAAGCATACTCAAAACCAAATAATATTAAAAGAATATCACTGTCTAAGTCAATTTGGTGTTGATACCATAATTCATGAAATCGATCTTCAAACGATTGAATTAACCCTTCAAATTTCCACGGAGCTGAATTATACAACGCCAATATATCTTCCACCTATTGACATAATGTAATGCACTCCTCTAATCGTTCCCAGAATGTATCACTAAAGTAGAAAGTTAATTCTCTACTTACAAGATCTCTTGTTGGGCGAGAACCACAGATATACGCGTAGCAGATATCTTGCCATATCCCCACCATGGCGTTTCCATCTACCATTTGTCCGTTTAACCATTGGGACAAGATATTGTCTATCGGATTCATGCTTGTCTTCTTTCTAAAATAATGAAACAACAACGTCATTAAATCGGTGTTCTCACAATCGTACTCTAAACGTAACTTACAAAAAATAGTTTCTTATACCTTAAATGTTTTTTTAAATTTTATTTCTGCAAAAATATTTTTTTTAAAAGTCAGGTACAAATAATATTTCATTTCCACATGCATTAATGTTATATCAAACTCATTTCGTGCAAAATGTAATGCTATGTGTTGAAGAACAAATTATTATTACAAGGTAAACTAATCATGGTTTGTCATTGTCTTTTTGTAAGGTAAAGCAAGTAATACATTTTACATGAGCAGTTAACTATCTAAAAATAAAATAATGGTCTTGTTAATGGCAAATGTTATTTCGGTAGTAGTTATTAAAATTTAAAGATTATTTCTTTTCAAAGAACACATCTTTTGAGCTAAGCTTTAGTTATATCAACAAGGTTTATTTATTCTTCCTCTGATTTTTTTACAATTTTAGTTAAAATTGACAAAAAATTATATATTTTTCTCTCCCCATTCTTTTTACAAAAAAGCAAAATCTTGAAGCATTATTTCTAAAATATTCATAACTGTAAATTTTCACTAGCTTTCAAGGAATAAGAAATGTACTATTAATATTTCTTTAATATTTATAGCACTTGTACAACAAAGAGGAAATACATTTTTGAGACCATGTTAGACACAATTTTTCTTTCTAAGACTCGGTTGACTCTCAATACAAAAACATCAACAAAAAATAAAACTTACCTTGCTTACTTCAATTTATGCATAAGCAAACAACAACAAGTTCCAATATAAAAATAATAATTTCAGTTTCTGCACCAACAACAGGTTCCCCTAAGTTGTCTAAATGATGATACTCGTTATTAGTTTCACTTTCAAGGGAATCTGCAAGAAATAATAATACAACTCTTTTAACTCTATAATACTAAATACATTTATTCAACAACACTAAAATCAGCATTAAAAATTTTATTATTTTAAATTATTTTAGTCAATAACCTTGCTTTACTTGGTTCTTAACACTTCCATAAGACCATTTAATGTAAGCTACGCGTAATAATCCATAATTATACTAAATTTCATATGTCTGCCTTCAATGGTAAACAAATTAATATTCTGGCGGCCATATTAGATCCAAGATGGAAACTATTCCAAAAAATCTTATATTTTCTTAAACTACTACGTGATGGTACCTTCATACCAAATCTAAGCTCTGTAGCATAAACCGTGTCAAAATGGTTTTAAGCCGCCATCTTTGTTTGAAAATGGCGACTTTTCAATTTTTTTGTTATAATTTCTTCATCTACTATGCATAAGGTACCTACATAAAAAGTTCACGTTCCTATCTTAAAAATAATTTGCAACATTTCATTTTGGCTAGCCATATCTATTTAAAAGTGGTGACTTTTGAATTTTTAAAACATGTTTTCGTAATCTATTCGTCAAAATACATCTTTATACCAAATTTCAGGTTTTTATCCTAAACGATGTGAAAAATGATTTTCTCGCCCACCATATTTATTTCAAGATGGTGACTTTTCAAAAATAAATTGAAATTTTTTTAACTTCCCATCAGAATGCACCTTTCTACCAATTTTCACAATTTAGCTCAAATAAAGAAAAAAGTGTTCGGTGCACCCTATGCTTTACTTTTTAGACATGCATAAAAATATTTTTTAAAGGAAAATAGTAATTCATAAAACAAAATATATCTTTAATATGTTTGTCACCCTAGTCGACTAGGTTACGTATTCTGTAACAAATGTTTCCTACGGTATTGCACGCCCGCATGCTTTTCTTTTTAGTCATGCATAATTAAAAAAAATAACGTACATTTGTTTACTACATTTAGTGTTTGTTATTTCTACCTTTTACGCTATGTATTTTATCAAATGTACTATACGCCCCATGTTTTTCATTTAGACATGCATAAATAAAATATTTCTTTTTTAATATAATTATAATTCATAAAACAAAGTATGTTTTTAAAATGTTTCTAGCCATATTCGATTAAGTTACGTAATATGTTTCATACGGTATTGCACGTCAGTAGTATATCCCCACTTGGTCTCAATTAGTCAGTAAACAGTATTTAATCAGAATTTAATCTAAAATTATGTGGAAAATTGCACGAGTTTTCCATATCTTGCTGATTGCAAGTAGTCAATTTTCCTGGGCTGTGCAATACGCGGAGTCGCAATTTTTGTTTACAATGTATAAAAGGCTACGGCACATTTTTTCAACCCACTCGTGAAAGGCTACGGCACCTTTTTCCAACTCCCATTTAACATAGCTTAGATTAGAAAGAATTTAACCTAGCCCAGAAACATGTACGCCTTCAAAATCCCCTAGACCAGTGCACGATAGCAAATAAGGCTACGAACTCTTTCCAACACCTATTTAACATAACAAAAATTACAAAGAATTTAACCTAACACAATGCACGATAGCAGAGTAGTATGGAATCACTTGAACGCATTTTTATTTTAATCACAATTTAATCTATTTCATAAAATGTTACGAGCCATTTTATAGAACCCTGAAGGCCGTGCTCGAGATAACATACAGAACACGTAATAGAAGGTCATAGTCGACTAAAACCTATACTCGGGCGCTCTATTTTTCCAGCCGCCGTGGCGTATTTGCTAAAGACCATGGGATAACAGTGTTGTACGAGCCGCGGTGGCGCAGTTTTTGACTACAATTTATAAAGGGCTACAGCGCATTTTTAAACCCTGTTAAACTTAGTATAGATTTCGTGAAAGGCTATGACACTTTTTTCAACCTCTATTTAATATATTAAAGATTACACAGATACACAGGAATAGATGCCAATTACACCAGCCCTATTTAACATAGCAGAGATTTCATAAAAGGTACGAAGCTCTTTTTCCAGTCCCTATTTATCATAGCAGTGATTTCATAAAAAACTACACAGCACCATACCAGAGATTCAAAGAAAGGCGACGAAGCTCTTTTTCAACATCTATTTAACATGGCAGAGATTACACAGGAAAATATGCCAGTTACACTATTTAACCTTACATAGTACACCAGCCCTATTTAACATAGCAGAGATTTCATAAAAGACTACGAAGCTCTTTTTATTTCCTACAAAGCACCATAGCAGAGATTCAATAAAAGACCAGGAACCTATATTTCAACCCTCCAAGACACTACTTAACATAGCAGAGATACACAGCGATATATGCTATTTAACCTAGCAGAGATTCTAGCACAGCACAGCTCTAGGTTATTTACGAAAATCTATTTCACATACCAGAGATTTCATAAAAGACTACGAAGCTCTTTTTCATTCCCAACATAGCGCGGAGGCAGCATGGACGCCCTTCAACGAAACCTGCCCTGTCGTATTTGTTGTGGTTAGATTTTATAAAAGGCCACGAGCCCTATTTAACATAGCAGAGATTCCGTAAAAGGGTACGAAGCTCTTTTTAACATAGCAGAGATTACATGCCCTCTATGCTAGCTAACCTAGCATAGGACAGCGGATACGGTAATTTCCCTCACACCTAACATAGCAAAAAGTGCACGATAGCAGAGATTTCATAAAACTATGAAAGGGTTTAACCACTACAGAGGCTACGGGCTTACAGCTATCTTTGTCCACAACTGATTACCTAGCCCTCAAACCAACCCACGATATGTAACGTAGGAGAGATTACAACTACGGCTACGAACACATTTTAGACAATATACACAGGGATATATGCTATTTAACCTAGCAGAGATTACCTAGCCCTCATACCAACGCGCGATATTAGAGATTCCATAAAACTATGAAAGGGTACGAACTTTATTTAACCTAGTAGAGATTACAACACAGCACAGGACAGAGACCACGGTATTTCCGCCAACACCTATTTAACGAGCCCGCAAACCAGCGCAAGATAGAAGAGGGTAGGAGGTCATATTTAGCAGAACAGAAAGTGGAGCAGATACACAGCAGAGATTACAACATAGTACCAATTACAGAGCCTACGGTATTTCCGTACACACCTATTTAATTTCGCAGAAATTTGAAATCAGTTTCTATGCGTCTCATGAATAAGCATTTATAACCACAACCAATAGTCAATGGCAGGTGAAAACTACCTAATATGAGTTTTTTAATACTACCTGGAACCCAAGGCAAAAAATGGTACTAAGGCCAAAGGTCTAATATTCAACCGTGCATAGTTCGCAAACGGTGAGACATATTGTGATTCTGTTTTCACAGTGATACGAATTTAGTGCGCTAATGTCAAATCTGAAATCAGTTTGCTACCGTGTCCCCAGTGGTCGTAGAGTTATGAAACTTATAAATACAATTTATTTTAGTCAGGGGAATGTTAAATATGGAAACTGCACGTTTCTACCGCTTACCAGATATGGCGGTTCGAATTTTGCTCTTTTTGTGCCAACAAGCAAAACCTCAAATTATGTTATTTTGTTCACGGTAATGCTGAATTTGAAAACAATTTCTTTCTACCTATTATTGCTTCCAGGATATGTCGGTTCGAATTTTGATATTTTGGACGCAGAATTGAGAAACTCGAAGATTATAAGTTATTCGGGCTGTTAATACCGAATGTGAAATTTCCTTCTCTCTACCTATTGTTGCTTTGAAAATATGACGGTTCGAATTTGTCGAATTTTGATATTTTAGACGCAGAATTGAGAAACTCGTCGAATGTATGTTATTTATGTTGGAGATGCAAAATATGAGATTTTCTTCTCTCTACTTATTGTCGCTTCCAAGATATGGCGGTTTGAATTTGTCGATTTTTAACATTTTACGCGAGAATTGAGAAACTCGCATATTATATGTTATTTGGTTCCTTGATGTCGAATGTGGCATTTTCTATTCTCTACCTATTGTCGCTTCCAAGATATAACGGTTCGAATTTGTCGATTTTTTTACATTTTTGACGCAGAATGGAGAAACTCGCAGATTATATGTTTTCTGGGTCGCTGATGCCGAATGTGACCTTTTCTTCTCTCTACTTATATTCGGTTCCAAAATATGGCGGTGCGAACTTGTCGAATTTTGACATTTTAGACACATAATTGAGATACTCGCAGATTATATATTATTTGGGTCGGTGATGAAGAATATGAAATTTGCTTTCTTAACCTATTGTCGCTTCCAAGATATGGTGGTATGGCGGTACCTCTTGTCACCTTTTGTTATTTTCTAAAGCATTTTCATGCTCGAAAATTTCTTACAGAACACTTTATTTTAAAATTATTACGGATTAGAAAATAGTCTTACTAGAAATTATTTCTGTACAGTTCAGATGATAGGATAAAGTAGTAAAAATTTCCTTGTTAACACAGTACTAAGCGGGAAGCCCTCATGTCGTTTATGCAGTTTCCTTCTTCTTTCTCTTATATTCTTCAAACATTTATCTCTTTCCCACCTTTTCCAACTCAGGAGAACATGACGAGAAGTTTTCTGCAATTAGAAAATTAATAATTATATATGGAAGTTACGTGAATTTAAATCATGTAATCAACTTTAACGGTGCGAAAGAAAAATCACTCACACTTTTTTCATGTTCCACTTTTTTCATGATCATGTAATTTTAAATAGAAAATTAATAACCATATATGAAAGTTACATTAGCTTAAAACATGTAACTACTTCGAAAGGTGCGAAAGAAAGAAAAAGTCTCTCTCGTCTTTAGATGTTCAGAGGAATTTTTCTCTTAGTCACACCTTTTCAACACAGCACATAATAACAAGATAAAAATTCTCTCACATTTTTCATGCATATTAGAAGTTGATGTTTCTCAAATGTTATAAAGGTTATGTTCGCGCCGTTACCCCGCCCTACCGCACTCGCCAAGCGTTCCGACACGACGCGCCACCGTACACTTTCGCGCAGCGACCGCCCGCAACGCAAGCGTTTTTAACGCGTTCCGCAAGTTTCCAGCCCGACTGCGTTTCCAGTGGTCTAGCCGCGTCGCGCCCGCACTCATGGGTATTTACTGAAATCAATTATCTTTTTCACAACGTTCAAAGAAGTGAGAATATAATGTATTAGCATTTATTAGGAAAGAAAAATCTAAATGAAAATACATTCACTTTATTTCATATTAGTGGAACATGAAAAGATGTGAGAGAAAAATAAGTTATACTAACATAAATAGATCTAGAAAAGATTCCACGATCAATAAAAGATGTGAGAGAGAAAAAGGAGGGTACGTGAACATCAAAAGATCAGGACCTCAGAGTTAGGTTGCGTCAGCATGAGACAAGTGATCAAAGAAGTGAGACGTCAGTATGAAAAGATTCGAATTGAACTTTACGCGAAAAGTTAAGCTACGTTCGCATGCAATTATCTCGAATGTACTTAATAAAATACTTATATGATTTTAGCTTTCACTTATGATAGTGTGAAAATAAGATCAATGTATGCTTAATTTCACCCTCGGATCCGCACTTAAAACAGTAGTCTGATTTCAGTAGCTGTGAAGAAAACGTGTGACTTGCAATTTTGTTGATGAATATTCACCAAATTAAAACAATTGTGCATGTAATACTCCAAGGTTATTTCCATGTAAAAGATGTTAGGGGTCCAAAGTTGGCAGCACATGTTTCTAATTTTTCTCTTTATTTGAACTTAATAAACAAATTGTTGATAAAAATGGAAATACAGTTATTCTTAAGACCGATGTCATTTATAGCAAAGACAATATTTTAAAAATCAATGGCAAACAAAATTAGGGAATTATGTTTTATCAACAACATGCTAGTTTCTCAAAAACAGGTTTTTGTCGTTTACCATGTTTTACTCCCGAGTCATTCAAATCTTCCTTGTATGGAATATATTAGTCAGGTTTTCAATAAAGATAGAAGATACAGATTTTAGTACAGTAGCAAACAACCAAACTAAACTTGCAAGAAATATTAAACGTAAATACAAACCACGTGGTATGAATCATATTCAAGTTGGATCGTTGGTATATAGAAAGTTGCACATGTTAAGTTTCGCTATTGAACAACAAATAGCTAAATTGTTCAACTTATATAAGGGACCAAGGGCGCCGATCCTGACGGGACTTTGGGGCCCTGGCCCCCCAAAGTTGAAATGGGCCCCGCTAATGGGGGGCCCATATAATAAGGTGAAGTCGGTTCTCTAAATTCTATAGTACATGGTCATTCGTTTTCCCTTTCTACTAAGCTTATCTCCCTTTGGCAAATCTATTTTATTGATAAATTTCTCCCTGAAACTCGAGTGCTAAAGTACTTATTTAAATTACATCACGTATAATACCCCTCTCCTGGCTAAAGGAGTTAATTCGTGCATTACCTGTGTTGTTTCTGGAGTTTCGTGTATAACATCGATAAAGGCCATTTAGTAAGAAAAGAAAAGAAATAATGTAGGGAAAAAATGAAAATGTATTTTCTGTCGTTTAACGCTCGTAATACCAAGATCGGGTCAAATGACCCATACAGTCAAAATATTCTTTTGTCCATTAGTCATTAAATGGAAGACTGAAATTCTATGTATTCTTCACGTACGTGTCCAAAAATCTTATGGTAGAAAATTACATTAAACTCATGTATTTTTTGTGAGTCAATTTGACCCAATCTTGGCGTTTTGTTTAACTATTTTTAAATGTCATTTTATATTGAAATAACAAATTGTTGTCGGTTCTAATGATTACACGTCTCTTTCCAAACGATCTACACTTTATAATTTCTCAATCAAGGAGCGGAGAAACGTGGACGATGCTGCTTGTGTAGTGGTAAAGACAAGTACTCCGCATACTGTCAGCAATGTAATCGCTTCATTTGCAAGAATAAGAATACAACAAATACGGTGTGCTTTACATGTGAGAGTGAGAGAGTAAGGTAGTTTGATTCTGGTAATTTTATATGTAGTACTTTATATGTATAAATAAGTAAGAGACTCATGGTACCTTTATTTTTGTGCAGCCATGAAAATGGTTACAAGGTTAATACGATGGATTATTTTTTCTGTATTTTTCATTATTTTGCAGTATATAGTTGAAAAAATAAAACGCAATAAATAAATACAATGAATACACCCATACTCTAAAATACCTTGATGTTGAACAAGTACTTTATTTCATACGAGAAATATACATGGGCGAAAATGACTCATCTTGGCGTTCCGTGATATGAAATTATCCTGCGTTCCGAGGGTTAAGGATCATTCATCGTGATTTTGTCATATACAAACATAATTTAAGAAAAAATATACAAGAAAAGTAAGCGACAAGAAGAACTCACACAAAAGTAGGAGTATACTTGCCCTAGTAAATATATCCGTCAAACTACTGTTTGGATGCAATTATTGTTTACCGTTAATACCGTAATTTTGAGTTTCCAATATATATAAATAGGGAAACTATATTCAGCGGGTGAGAAAAGTATTTGCACAAGTTCATGAAAGAGGAAAAACAGACTGTATCACACGTAAAACACGGACCATTTTGAAATCTCTTGCCCTTTTAAGATAATTTGGATGCCTTAGATAGAATACTATAGAACTAACTACCACTCGATACACCTATAAGAGAGAGTGAGGAGAGGTGGGGCAACGAGAAAGTGAGGACTACGTAAATTCATCGCAAAAAAAAAAGTATTTGGACAACCCAATACTGCTCTCGAAATAAATGTTCTATGTATCCTTTTGTGTACAAGAGCAGTCTACGTAGTGTATTGAAGCAATCCAAACCGCGTCAGGAAAGCCAAACTTGTTTGCAAACCATGCTTTACCGTTGGATACATTATAAAGAAACATAAATAAAACAGAGCAATTATTGCGGAATAGAATTCATTCTGACCAACCAAGAAAACTAACTGCGCGGAATGAAACCTACATTCTTCATTCTGTGAATAGAACTCAAAGAACTATTGCTAAAGTTTCGGCTACTTCACTCGCCTAGGATATGCAAGTTAATGTTACACCACAAACAATCCAAAATTCATTGAGAACATTGGGAATTAGAAGATGTGTATTCAGGATATGAAAACTGACCACTCCATTAGTAATTACACAACCCCAAATCATAACAGACCCTCCAACATGTTTACCAATTGAAGCAATGTTCTGCATTCTGAAAGCTTCATTCTTCGTTCGCGAGACGTCCTGATATCCATCACTACAAGTTTATCTTCGTCTCATCCTAGAAAAAAACAACTTTTTTACAAAATTCCAGGCACTCATATTTATCTTTTTTGGGAAATTAGAACTTCCTCTTTCTGCTTTCTTCTGATATGTGTGTTTTGTTTCTGGCTACACATCTTCTGAATCCCATTCTTTTGCTAACATCTACACATCTGTAACATTAACTTGCATATCCTAGACAAGTGAAGTAGCCAGATATTTATCACTAATTTTTTTAGTTTTGTTCACAGAATGAAGAATGTAGGTTTCATTCCGGGTAGTTAGTTTCCTTAGTTGACCAGAACGAGTCCCCAATAAATTATTCTGTTTTATGTTTCTTTATGATTTATCCAACGCTAGAACATAGGTTTCCAACAAGCTTGGTCATGTCTCAGTACCTTTTACCTTCCGCACGTAATTTGAAATTAAAGTGAACAGTTCCAATATTGTTCAACTCACTTTGTCCCCCATGCTGCTTCTTTATGCCTGACACGGTTTGGATTGCTTCAGTACACCACGCAGAGTGCTTTTGTACACAATAAGTACCTAAAACATTTCTTTCGAGAGTAGTATGGAGTCGTTCAAACACATTTTTGCCATGAATTTACGTAGTTATCACTCTTTCGTTGCCTGTTACCTTACAGGTGTATCGAGTAGTAGTTATTTCTACAGCATATCTAACGTATCCAAATTATAATAAAAGGGCAAGATATTTCGAAATGGGCCACGTTTTGCGTGTGATAAGTCTGGTTTTCCTCTTTGTTCAACTTATCCAAATATATTTTTTCTCACTGTAGATGAGACAAAAGTTTCTTGAACCATGCCTGTCGAGATAGAGAACCGAGAATTAAAAGAAAGAAAACAATGTTTGTCCAACAAAGCAGTAGTGCGGCGGAAGGGTGAGCCGGACAGAAAGAGAACCACATTTGGAAAAGCAGAATAACTCCACTGCATAGACTAATATCAGTTATTTTCTAATAACAGCAGAAACTTTGTTCTTATTAGTTTGAACATAATATGCTTTAGTGAATTTTTTAACGTTATACAAACATAGTTAAATTCTGTAATAGCTGGGCCTGGGGAAGCCTTCATAATGAGTATATGTATACTATTATATGTGTTTTTTATGAATATACAATATTTGGTAAAATCTGAATTGGATTTGTATCATATGCGCCTTCTTATACCCTTATCTAGCAAAAAAAAAAAATATCTGAATGCCCCCCCCCTCCCCAAAGTTACACAGAAATCGGCGCCCTTGTAAGGGATCTTGCATAGTAAAACAAGTATATAAAATTACAGATACAGTACAACATCTTGAAAATAGAAGTATAATTAAGAAAAATGAAAATCTTAAATTATTTAAATGTTCATCAGAAAAGTATAATAAACTTATGGTAGTATTGATGGATGATACTACTAAATAATATGATAATGCTAAGCGAAAATATAAATATGAATGCACTCTGTGTTGTATATAATTTTCAATAGGTGTAATAGGTGAATCAAGGAGTTACATCTTATCGTCCGTTAAGTAATATGATGAAGAGATACCATATTGAAATAGGGCTCTGAAGATTTGCTTTTGTTTGAATGTGAATGATATATAAGGAGAATATGACAAAAATTGTTGTTGCTCTTACGAACATGGTGATATTGAGTGTTAATGTCAATAAAACTAAAATAATTGTTGCGTGTAATAAATAATGGTTCAATGAAGGAATGCTCTCGAAACTCTTTTCAGTAATATTTACTTGGAGTTATATTTCTAGAGTTAGATGTTCAATGTAAGTAAACTTAAAGAAATAACTCTTTGTTTATCTTACCAACATATACATATTGCGAATTATGAAATAAATTCCAAAGAAATTACTTAGGATAATTCATGCTCTACCGATCTTTAGAAAGAAACGTAAGAGTGTCGAGAAATTCTGGTATCGAGCTATCTCTAATTAATCTTTTTTTTTTACTTAATTTTAGTTAAATATGTATCATTTGCATTGTAGAACAATGTTGAAGAAAGTATCGAGTATGGAAGGTCGGAAATAAGTATCAGTATCGAGTATCGAGGAATTCTGGTATCGACCCATCTCTAGTTCTAGTTCTAATTTTTGATAATTTTAAGTATATTGTGTGGACTTATGTGTGAAGTAAATAAAAAAAGGTTACATGGCCTTTCTTGTTTCAAAAGCGCAGTTAGACACCCTCGCTTATTCCTGGAAACAACAATGTAGCAAACACACGTACTTCGCACAACGTTTAATGAAGTTGCTCTACTCATTCAGTTGATGTTTCCATCTAATGCTTTTTTTATAGGAGCTGCCCTGTCTACTGAAGCAAGGAGAAATTTACTAATTAGGAAAACAGCTAAACTGGATATGTATTTTTCACGTCTTTCGTCAATCTCTGCGCAGGTAGCGTTTTATTTGCTAAGAATATAATTTACAATACCAATATTATTATATTTTCTGTTCGCCTTCGCGGAGGGAAGAAGATCTTCTCGAACGTTATTATAACATCATTAAATCTGGATTAGAATCCATCCTCAATTGTTTTCTTCCTGATAGCACATGGCTTCAGGCTTCTCTACCAATCAATTTTGGAAGATTAGGCATCCGACGAGCTTTAGATTTGGCTATTCCTGCCATCATTGGCGTCACTGTATGGTTACCGAAGCCTAATAGAATCACTTCTGAAAAAAACTGATATTACTTCTCATGGAGATTCTGAGATTGAGGTTTGTTCTACTACTTGGTCTTTATTAGTTGGTTCAAGTTTACCCGAAATCGATACTAGATCAAAGCAATTCATATGGGATAAACTCATTATCAAACCGCATCTTTTTTACTTCAGTCTGTTGATAACTTGGAAGACAAAGCCAGACTAATCGCCGCTTCTTCTTTCGAGGTGCTTGGCTCAAAGCTCCACCTTCGCCCCCTCTTGGCCTTCACTTAAGTAACGAATGTTTCCGAATAGCAGTTGCGATTCCACTAGGTGCAAATATATATGGAAGTCAGTGACGTCTCGTGGCTTTGGAATTTGGTAGTTCACAACCAAAGAGCAACGTGGAAAGAACTAAAAACAAGAAATATTGTTCCATAGCTTGAAAGGATTTGAAGAATACAGGGAAAGAAGAAAGGATGTCTACGAAAAGTACGCATTTTAAAGTCACATTATCACATTTACTCTTATGTATTTAATATTCTAAAACATATATAACTTCTAGCCGGCCGGGTCTGCGGCGGTAGGACATCGACTGGAAGGTCCCGGATTCCAGTCCCGGTATGGGCATGGGTGTGGATTTTAACAGCTAAAGGCGAATCGTGACGGGCCGAAGTCCAAAGTTACTAGACTCTAAAAAGTAAAGGTTACCAAAGATATAAGTTTTAGATTGGAATTTTCCTAGCCGGTAGGTGTCATTGTTTAGTACCTGTTATTAGTGCAAATTCATTTTGGGTCCCTGCTTTTCACATACTCTTCATATCTCATTGTGCTAAATAGAGAATAGAACTATAGATTTCCAAGATATAACTTTTAGATTGGAATTCTCCTAGCGGGTAGGTGTCATTGTTTAGTACCTGTTAGGAGTGCAAATTCATTTTGGGTCCCTTCTTTTCCCGTACTCTTCATATCTCATTGTGCTAAATAGAGAATAGAACTATAGATTTCCATAACTGAATTACACTATGGATTGGGTTAAGCGAAAAACATTAACAAAAACATACGTTGTTGTACTGTCCAGGATTCTATTCTGGATCTCTCGATCAATAAATGTGAAATACAGGTTCAAAAGTTCAACAGTGCACGACGAACGTTTCTCAGTGCGGGTTCCAAAGGAATAAAAAAAATGAAAATTGATGGACAAACTGTCGCACTTCACATTCAATACGCAAAAGGGTAAATATAATAAGAAATTTGGATTCTTTATATCCTTCGTACATTTTATAAAGTCCATTCTTCTGTAGCTCCTTGGTTAAGTCCTGCATCCTTACAAAGAGCTTTTCAAAGGAAGGGGCTGAAACGATCTTGTGTCATCACATTTCTTAGGAACACTTTGTGGAGAAACACCATTCTGCTTTTGAAGTAGTCATCAGAACTCTTTCCATGAATTTAGAAGCTTGAAATGAATTGTGTGGACTATTTTCAAAAAAGTTTCAAAATATCATTTTCTTTTAGACATTTGTTTCATTGGAAACGTCTAAACTTTTCACAGTAACAGTACATTGTGACTGAAAACAATCCAATCAGTTTAACTAAAGTAGTGTCACTGACACATTTGTTTGGCAACAACATTTCTGTTTTCTTTCCTGTACGGAGATTCTTGTGCTGCAGACAAGTGCGTATCAAGAATTTTGCTTTGAAGAGTGACCACCAGTTTCTTTCAGAGGCCCAGGCTTGGTATGTATATGAAATTATATGCCTAAATATATATAAATTTTCCATCAAAGTAAGAGTTTTGAGGGCTCAGACCCCCCCTGCAGCATTCTTTCAATCTAATTCGTCTAGACCTTATTGAATTTGCTCACGACCGTGTTTTAAATAAATATGTACTTGTAACGCATGTGTCCACTACTATTAGACACAAAAGCCTGCGAGCTTATTATGCAATGAAATGCATTCAAAAATACATTTTATACAATACTAGCTACTTTTTATTAAGAAATCTTTTATCATCAAAGAAACAACTCAGTTTCAAATTTTTTTAGTCTCTCACACGACACACTCAAGAAACCAAGGGTTGATTACTGGTTAAACAATATTGCAAACCTAACGAAACTGTTCATTAACTCATCATTGAAAAAAAATGTAAATGCTACTGGAACTTAAACAGATTTATGTAGTAGAAATACAATAAAGTGTTAAATATAAGAGATTAATATGTTTGTCATTTGTTGCGAATCTCGATTAACCATTACCTTGCTTTTCCCAGAGCATTTGATTCCATTTTAAGCATGAGAACTGGTGGAAAAAGAAGGAGAGTTAGCAACGGTGTTTCTCCTGTTTCCGTTCACACAGTCCTTGTGAACGCCGAGGTCCCATATACACAATGTTAGAAGTTAGGCTTAACGTCACTTAAGCGTTTATGGGGCAACACTTTCACAACAGATGTGTGAACGCGAAATGAATTGAATAGTATCTACAATTGGGCAAAGGAATTTTATTCTTATCCCTGCATGCATAGAATCTTATTTCTTTTAAATCTCTCGATAAGTAAATAATCTGAGACGATAATAATAATAATAATAATCCAACTTCTAAAATGGTTGACAGTTCACGTGATCTTGTGAACGCTGAGAGGCGATGCCACTGGTGAAAGTCACAAATGCTAGGCTTGTAAGAGTGAAGTAAATAAAAAAGGGTTAAATGGCTTTTCTTGCTCCAAAAGCGCAGGTAGACACCGTCGTCACTCAAATGTTAATGACATTATAATGAAAGCACTAATCTCAGCTGGCATACCTGCAATAAGGGAGCCAATTGGATATAGCAGAACAGACGGTAAAGGACCAGATGGATCACTCTGTTACCTTGAAAGAGAGGCAAAGCGTTAATTGGTATTTCACACGCTCAGATATGTTCTCTCCTTCCAACCTCGCTTTTTTCTCAATCCAGGCGGGAAACATCGCCAGTCGAAAAGAAACGAAAAAATACAGTAATCTTACAGAGAAGTACCATTTTCTAGCCATTTCTATGGAATCCAGTGGTTCATGGGGAAAGAAGGCCTCAACATTATAAAGCAAATAGGCAAGCTTATCACACAATTATCTTGTGATGATAGAGCACGCACCATTCTAATTCAAAGAATAAGCATGATAGTTCAAAGATCTAATGTTTCCTCAATACAGGGAGCCATATCCAAAGGCAACGATCTCGATGAGATATTCCTACTGTAATTTTGATTTATTTGTCGGAACGGAACGTTTGTCACTTTCCATGATTATACGTAGATAACTGGTTACATGATGCCTACCGATAGCGCATGAAATGTTTCTGAAGGAGCTGGACTGTACATGAAGATGGAAGAAACAGGAGGTTCTGGTGGGCCGTTAATGCATTTGGTGACAAAAATGAGAAAGCAGTTCATGCAGACTTTTTCAATGATTTCGAATATGTATTTGATGATCACGATCTGCAGTGAATGTGATGATCAATTTTTCATTCTTGAAGTCAATGAAAAATTACTGTAGCTGTACATTAGCTGTAAAATAATGTAATTTACATCTATTAAGCTTAGGAACATTGGATATTAATAATTATTTCCAAATTAAAGCAATGCAAAAGAGAAGTGTGAAAAAGAAACATAACATGTATTTGCGCAACTGTAATAATTATGTTTATTGTATACAATATTTTGTAATTTCTATGTCTCATAATATATCAATATATTCTGTATAAATTCTAATTCAAGTGCATAATATCATACCATTTAAATAAATAAATTTACTTATGAAAGTGAATAGTAAATTAAGTTGTATATTAAAACTTATCTTGTTTTACAAAACTTGCCCACCATTTTCCACGATGATTTTAAAACCAAAGTACCACTTTGAATAGTGGTAAACAGGCACAGGAGGTTTTTATTTTCTAATTTAGGCTTAGGATGCATTAATTAATGTATGTGTCACTGTTAAAGCATGACCTTGAAATTACATTTTGTCACGAATATGTCACTGGGTATTATAGGTGAGTATTCAATAGCATAGTTAATGAAATCATGCAGCGTATTTTATGTTGAAGCAAGTTCCTACCGAAGGATGCTGCCTTTTAACCTTATTATTTGCTCTGGCTTTAGAACCATTACTATAAACTTCAAGCGATTGCATTGACCCACAGTTACATGTTTTCAAAACTTTTTCAGTTTTTCCATTTGCTGATGACATAATGCTAACTTTTACTACGATAATACAAATGAAACGTGGAGAGAAGACTAAATATTGTGCAGCCAGTGGAGCTCAAATTAACAGTAGCAAATAAAAATCTATGACGTGTAATCATTGCCAAATTTTGTATACAGATTTTGTATTTTTCCCATTTTAGCACTGTAACAAAATTAAAAAGGTCAGACATTAACATTATAAATAATGATCAGGAACGAACTGACATAATCTAGAAGCCAATGCGAAACAAAATCAGAAATGCATGTAGTCAACAAGTACATAGAAAGCTAAATATGATGCGAATGATATGGCACCTTATTACTTACATAATGTTCTTAACTCTGGAATGTAGCCCGAATATATTTTGTACCATAAATCTACGTGCAAAATATTTAATCGGCCATTGGCTGGTTCATGTGGACTGTTGTTATTTCACAAAGTCATTATCTTTCCAGAAAATTTAGGTGGACTCAATGCAATTAACATACGTCTAAAATGAGGAGGATACACCTACGAGGATATAAACCTTTTCAGGTTATACATGTCAATGGTTAACATATTGGACTCCACCTCTACCTTTTGCAAATCCACAAAATTATGACTTTTAAAATTATAGTCCTGAATATGTATTGAAAGTTGCCATGGACTGGAGTTATACAGTATATCTAATGATAATGCAAATACTTATATGCCACCAAAGTGATAACACAGATATTTTACGTAACTTTCTTATGCGAAAACAACAATTAGAGTAATAGGTAAATATCCTCTAAAAGATTAGAAAATATTTGAAAAATATCCATAGTAAATTCCTAACCACAGGATTAAGTAGTCTATGGTTTTCAATAGTTCACGAGTTAACTCCTACTAATGAAATATTATTTAACATACACCTTATACATATTATTCAACATAACAATATTAACACAGACCTGCGATGGAAAGAAATGTTTACAAAATTTTGATTGATTCACATGTTTTGGGGTGCCCTGAATCCGAAAATGACATCCATTTTTTTCCATCACGTAAGGTTTTCCCACAAAACGCCATAGTCAACTTTCCGTTCGATGTAGTTCCCTGACGGTTAGTACTGCTCTTACACAGAGCACTTGGAACTCTTCTAATTAAAACGAGGGAATATTTTTCTTTGCAATAAGCTAGAGTCGTGGGAGAGCTAAAAATAAATAATTCGAAACCTTAGGTGAGTTCAGGATTTCTGAATACTTTGCTACATGGCACGTCTTTCAATGCTGTGAAAGGTATTCTTTCTTCCATCTACGGGTTCGTAACATAGCATTTTTCTAACGCCTCTGGTATTTCTCTGTCAACCCACAAAGATTCTTACAGTATTCCTCCATTCGTAAGCCCAGATTATGTAGCATAAAGTACCAAAATATGTACATAAAAATGTAACGAAAATTGTGCAAATATGTAATAAAATATGTAGTATCAAGAAAATATGTAGCATACAGGTACATAGGGATTATTACCAATATTCTATAATATTGAAGAAAATTTTGGAGACGTTTTGCTCATTATAAATGTAATGTGATTTCGAAGTTCTACACTTTTAACTTTTTTTAAAAATAGCTATCAGATTATTTAAAAATACACCTTTGAACAATAAGTTGCGTGTAAACAATAGAAAGAAAAATATATCTGTAAAATATATTGGAAAAGATCACAAGAATTCCTTAGTGAATTAATAGTAGTTATTTTGGGACTTGTATTTCAGACAGCGACTATTCTTCTGTCAACTTTACATATTTCGATGAAGGAAGAGGTGTGTAAATAAAAGCTGTTAATCCAAAATGTTGTTAACAATTCGCTAAATATTGAAGGGTTATATAAATAAGTACATTAAAATGAGTAAATTTTAAGATGCAATACTTTGCATACGTAACCTTTAGTTAACGGAGTAGTCTCAAATATGCTACTTGAAGATGAAAAAAATTAAATTACAACGAAATTATACATTTATCCAATGATAAATATAACTTCAAGTTATCCAATCGTTGAAACGATTCTTAGGTGTTCACATGATTTAAAACACACCAAAATTTCATCCACCTATTTCAAAGCATTCTCTAGCTCTAGCATACTAATTGTCACCCCTGACACAAAAGCTTCACAAAATTGAGTATTTCTGCTCAGAACAAGACCACTGAAAATCTTAATTTAAAACAATTCAAAGCTCACACATAAAGAAATGAAAAATAATACACTTACATAATCTGGTTCACTCCTGAATATCAGGTTGTCTTCTATATAGGCCCTACAAGCAGTGTAAATGCTTCTCTAAAAATGAATGCCACACTAACACTCACTTAAAATATAAACAAACTTCACTTCTCTGCTGTTTATATAATACACTACATGTAACACACGATCTTACCAATATTTCATACATAAATTTTGATGTTTTAGAAAGTATTCAAAATTAGATTTTCAGTTGTGTACTTAAAAACCTGCATCCCACATTTCAAATAATTTGTTTTTCCTTCAGTTTGAAGAAAACACCACCGCTGAACAGGAACTCACTTTGATAAACAATGCACCTTAATATACTTTTCCATGTCTTCGCAGGTCATGGAAAGACGCCTGTCAGAAAAATGTTTTTGTAAGCTGAAAATGATCTTTCTACATCACGTGAAGTTACAGGGGCGTATTTCAACGGCGGTACATGCTCTGGGGAAATATCTTCGGGTATCTCTACTTCTTCACCACTAAGTACCTCCCTCACAATTGCAAAGCCAGGATTTCTTTATAAAATTTCTTCAATTTTCTAATACTTTTGCACCGATCTCCCCTCTTGCATTAGCGATTTTTCCTTTGGCATCTTCAATAACATCCATAGAACTCTGCAACGGAAAGTTCAGAAATTTCCAGTTCCTTGATACTTCCAGAAAGAAAACCGAAGTTCCTTACAATGTATGCAATTGAGAAGGCAATTTTGGGGTCACTGAAGGCAACCTGAGCTTCACGCACTGAAATCGCTTTCTCAGGAGGAAACATATCAACGACAGTCTTTACTTGCGTAAAATACTTGCTGTAAAAACCGCAGCCTCAATCCACGTACCCCACCGTGTAACAACTGGTTCAGGAGGTAAAGGAATATCCGACAAATGTTACCTGTAACAATGAACACGATGTGGAGCTTTCACAAACACTTTTCTTGTGCTAGAGATAAGTCTATTCACAAGGGAGAAATTGCTTCTTATTTCCTCGGCCATGCGTTGAAGTCCGTGTGCAAGACATGTGAAATGAACTAAATTATAAAAAAACATTTTCAATAAACTCGCCGCCTTTAGCATATATGCTGCCGCATGTGAATACAAAACTAACACCTTTCCCTCTCTTATTCCCTGAGGCAAAAGCACTTTCAGTCCACTATTTACGTATCTAGCTATGTTTTGATGATCTGTACGTTCTAATGGTCTAAATCATATCAGAAAAGCTTTGATGGAGTTGTAACATCTACTTTTTCTACAATTAAATTATCTATATAGTGTCCTAATGCGTCCGTAGTTTCATTTACGGCAACCCATATAAAGGATTCTCCTATTTCACACCGAACTTTATGTACGCTTTCTTCATAGCAAACATTAAGATAGTTCTTGCGCAATGTCTATTTATCTGGAATTTGTCGCTTACAGTACTTTTCCAAGAACGACCATTATTCATCCACCCGAAGCTTGTTCCACGGAATATTAGCAGTCACCATTGCACTACACATGTCCTTGAAAAATCCAATATTCACGAGTCTCTCTTGATTAATATGCGTGAGAAGCACTTGCTTGTTTCTTGATCTCTGTTGATCTCCGTAAGTGGAGAGCACTTCGCGCATGTTGTTCCAATTGCGATTTCATGAAACATCCACTATTTTGTCACACACTGTACACACAACAATTTTTCCATCAGTCGTAAATGCATCATCCACAGCGATCCACGATTTTAATTTTGTCCACAACGTCGATGCAACCGGAGCCATGCCGTCAAAACGTCACTTCACCAAGAGAAAAAAAATGTAATTCTCGAAAGAGCGGTTAGCACTAGCACGCGTATCCTTTACTTCCAAACAACGCAGTGGTAAATAATGAATTGCCAAGAAATAGTTTCAAGAAGACTGAAATAAATACATAGTCGGGAATTCCATGGTCTAAACCTCCAGGCCTTTCAATTCCATTCAAAGCTGAAGCGTTCATTGAAATGTCACGTGATTTTCCTAGTATTTCCTCCTTCACAAAAATAGCATAAACTCGAGGCTAGGGACACTATCTGACCTATTTTCTCTTTTCCAGTTTTAGAACGTTGTAAAATCTGGACACCAAAGAAAATTCTGCAGAAAAAGGTTGCTAGAGGAAATCCACTAAAATATGCAAGAAATATGTAATATCACAAGAAATATGTAATATGGCCTGAAATATGTAAAATGAAATTTATTCATAATGGTCCTGACCACTTGATTTATGCATATTTGCGAGTTTTATATGTCTACATACATCCAGTTACAATATGTAATTACATACAAATCCAGGCTTTATGACACTGTACGAACCGCTTCCGGGCCACTGGTTCAGGTATCAGTACAATGATATATCTGTTAACACTACGGTGTTCGGGAGATGGCGCGTGGACTTGTCCATTTACAGAAATAGAGTTTGTGGTTATTTCAGTTATTATTAATTGTTTTTTAACACAAAGTACCTTAAAGACTTCATAACTATCCACGCATGGCAGTATAAAACTATATAAGGTGTATATGTAATTGAAATCAGAAATGCAGTGTATACTATCATTTATTGTATTCATCTGCATAAACTGTGAGAACTGGCTATGCAATGTAGATTAGATCACATACAAAACACAGTAAATAGTGCGCCAATTGACTTATGATTGGTTATTTTATTTAATACTTTCACCCTTCTTATTTCGAGAGATCCTTAGCAATCTCTTGTGAGCTGCCAGTTGCTTATAGTGTCTTGGAAGGTAGCGAGAGGATTATTGTCTCTTGAAAGGTGACGAGAGGTCTTCCCAGATCTTTTGGATACGAGAGATTAAATATTTTTTGGCGAGGGATCGCTTGAATATCCTTCAGCGGTGTTGTGATATTTCTTACCGAGAGACACGAGAGGAAATCGGTTCTCCTTAGATAACTTTTCCTCTTGAGTAATAGTATTTTTGGACAGTGACATTTGGCAAGGATCAGATACGCTGCGGATCATCACCATTCACAATAGTATATGGAAGAACTTACTTCCAATGTCTATTCATTAAACGGTAGTTCATGAATGATTCACTAAAACGCACTTGATTCAACGGGGTGTTTCCATTATACTTTCCATTTAACGGGATATCATTATTGCTCGACTCCACCGTTCATGTGGTCCAGAGTAGGTATACAGTGGCAGCTCTACTGTTTTTGAATTTCGTCGTGGGAAGCTTGAAACATTGTAAGATAAGTTTTTCATCAGTTTCATCGTTATCCTGTTTGTCGACAGCTAGCGTGATAGGCTTCCGACTATTTCTGGCTGGAGCACGGTTCCTGAACTGTTACAACTGATCATAAAGACAGCGATTCTGGTAAAGAGTTCAGTGCTAATATGAATTCAGTGCTTAACTATTCACATAGCCTGTTCTAAATGATCTCGTCAGAGATTTAGATGTTCATAGGGAAAATTATGTAAATGATGTTCAAACTGAAAGCTGAGGGAAAATAAATTGCTGGCATCAGGAATATCACTCTCATGGTTCAGGAACCGAGAGAGAGATTTTGTTCCATATTTTTCTCAAGACTGTGAGCTGATGTACTTCAACGATCTTCTTGGGTTGATAAAATGCTTAATTTGGGTTGATAAAATGTTTAATGGGTACAATGAGGTTATTCATTAACTCCTAAAAAAACGCAGTGATCAAAAGTATAGCACACTCGAATTCACGAGGAAAAAAGTTGAGGAACACCCAAGAAGTTGGCCACTGTCAATCGGCCGTTCTGAGGAAACTGTGTAGGAAGTTTGGAAATTGATGCAATCAGACCGTCGCATGACCCACCTGGTGATGGAGGATAAACTTCATATCAACCACAAGACAATGTCATCAAATAATTCATCGTGTTAGGCGCGTGTGTGAAGTTGGCCCCCCAAATATTTGGGCCAGCCGAGATTTTCCTTGGGCCAGTTAGTACTCAATTCGGGCTGGTTGGGCTAGCCAATTTTAGCTTTTGAGCTAGTCAAATAAAGGAGATAGGGGTGTCCAAAGTTTGGGGGGGCTAACTTCACGCTAGCCCCCCAAATGTTTGGGCTAGCCGAGATTTCACTTGGGCTGGGTAGAACTCATTTTGGGCTGGTTGGGCTAGCCACTTTCAGCTTTTGGGCTAGTAAAAGTAAATGATGTTTAAAATTTGGGGTTAATTTTGAGTTGACCCCTAAATGTTTTGGTCAGGCGAGATTTTATTTCGGACAGGTAATAATACAGTTTACAACAATTTTCAGTTGAGTTTAGAATGCCTTCCGACAATAAATAGAGTATATAATCTGGTGCTATGAATTGAACTTTAAACTGCACACTGACTCTCATTTCTTAAAATTTTCTATAATTTCTTAGAAACCTCCCCAGTAGAATACAAACCTGTTTTAAACGTTTATTTTTAGTTAATTGACTAAACGTTACCGGTTGAAACAACTACGTTTAAGTTTAAATAATATTTCAACAGACTTGGTATTGTTGAAAATGTGTTAATTCAAACGTGGATTCAACTGTTACTTTCAACCATGGTACAGATTTCGTTTGATGGGATTCTTTCTAATTTAATGGAATACAATTTAATGAAAAGCCAATTTAATGCCAATAACTATTTTTTGTGTTCTCTTTTGCATGTTGAAAATACGTCGAATTTCAATCTATACTCCAACGAAAATTTGAATCCGTTGATAGGACGTTAATATTGCGTGCTTTTAACTATTATATTGAACTGTGCCCTAGATTTCATCTTTCCAAGTTAATTGCATACAAATTATGCTTAAACGTGAATGGAAAAATTAACTACGTTTCTCACGTTCATCATTTGGATGTTGAAAACAGATTGAATTTTAAACTATATTTCAACGAACATTTAATTTCCTTAATAGTGTGATAATATGAAATGTTTTCAACTTTCATTTTCAACTATGACATATATTTCGCTTTATATGCGTTTCTCTAAAGCGACATATTGCACTTCTTGAGAAATACACATTCAATAGTGTAGCGATGGTCAAAGTGTTAAATAAGGAAAATGCACATAACAAAGAGAGAGGGAAAGTTTCTTTATTCTTATTCTTACATGATGGTGAACCGACACGTCTTGATTTGTGGCGTTTTCAAGACTGCCTTATTTTATAAGTACCGTAAAAGAGTAGTGAGTCCCAAGGTGATTACGTGGCCCAGCTGTAACGTGTCGAGCTACCAACGACGAGTACGGAAGGTTCCAGCTTCGATTCCTGCAGCAGACACTTGGATTATTTACTGTTGGGAAGTTAATACTGTATAATATGATGAAAGCAACGGACAAAGTACAACTAAATGTGTATTTCAACAGACAGCTACCATGATCTGTTTTGACCAACTTCATCGTCCGCTTCTTGATCTCAACTAGTTTCTTCTCAACCAATATTCAACGTCGAATAAGCCGTTGAACAGGAGGACATTTCGGTACATTTACAACTTTAAAATAACGTTTTGGTACTAATATTTAATCCACGTATTTTAAACGTACGTGCTACTGTGGCTCATGGGCTCTTGATTTTTTTAAAAGAAAAAGTCCATAAAAGAAATGTACATCTGACGAGGTTACATACCTAGTGCTAATGCATGTGAAATTGCAGAAATTGTGTTGAATTTCTGTGGATTATGGTTTTTGAAAGAAAACAATGCTTAAGGACCCGACACAAACCTTATGGAAATTGGATTTCGGTGGAATTGTCTGAAACCGTGATATGTTGTAGATCTTGTGATCTTGAGAAATAGTCTCCATGGGCACAACCACCAACTATGGGCCCATTTAGCCACTATTAGGCCACATTTGGAAAACACTCAGTGATAACAATATTCTTGGATTTTGGTGGAACTGTGAAATTTTGATATGTCGTAGATCTTGTTATCCTGAGAAAGATCTTCATGGTCACAACCACAAATCACTTACCTTTTGGCCACTACGAGCCCACTTCGTTAAACACTTGCGAAGATATATTCCGAAGGGGTGGAATGGGCTCTGGTGGTAATGATTTTATCCTGATAAAATATCTGAATGTGGAGGCGTCAGTTGCGGCTGCCGAGCGACTGTAGCTCAGTTGGTAGAGCTTTGGTTCGCAATAGGGTCGTTCGGGTTCAAATCCCTGTCAGGCCATTCTGACTGGGGTTTTCCAGTTTTCCTCAGTCCCGTCAGGCGAATGCCGGTGTGGTACTTATACAATGGACCTGCCGCTACCTTCTCTTTCCCTTTGACCTTTCTCAGGACATATTCAATCCCTAGTAGCACATGCACGTCGACCGACATTGTTCAAATCGCCCACTATGTCTTTCGATATTTGCCCGATGTCAGCCGACAGGATGGAAGCCAGTTTGCCTTAATTCAATAATGGAAACATATACACACTATGCGTACATTGCACTAGCAAAGGATCGTATTAGCGGAAAGTAAATATGATGATTATACCGACGTTTCATTGGTATTTCTAGGCACCTTTAGTAACTGTGATGGGTGCAAGTCTCAGGTCAAGGGTACAATAATCCCAGGTAAGCATTCATCCGAATTCCAAGACAGGCACGTTAATGACCAGGGCCATCGTGCAAGTGCTATTAGGGCATTTGTCGGTGAAAAGAACTGCAAAACGTGTCAGGATATTTGCAGCAGCGTTTGAACCCACCTGTCTTCCGAGTGCCAACTTGGTGCCACTGCACACGAGGCAGTAGAGCCGCCGTAAGCTATGATATTAGCAACAATTGGCATTTACATTTGTTTTTTGGGACAGATTAACAACTTTCGCCTAAGTTCGTCACGTAAGAGGGATGACGTCCCTCAGCGATTGCTAAACCCGGGAAAGGGATGGGGAAGGTAGCGACAAGGACCATCAGAGTGTAGGTAGCATTTCAGATTTCACCTGGCGGGATTAAGGAAACCCCTGGCCCAAGTCCGGATGAACCTCCCTATTGCGAACCAAAGCTCTACCAACTGAGTTATAGTCGCTCGGTAGCCCTAACTGACGCCTGGTGCTATATAGGTTGTGCACATTCAGATATTTTATCAGGAAAAAATTATTACCGTTAGAGTTCATTTCACCTCTTCGGAATATATCTTCGCAAGTGTTGAACGAAGTGGGCTCGTAGTGGCGGAAAGGTAAGTGATTGGTGGTTGTGACAATGAAGATTTTTCTCAGGATGACAAGATCTACATACAACATATCACGGTTTCAGGCAATTCCACCAAGTCCAATTTCCATAAGCTTTGTGCGGGGTCTTTTCTATTTTGTTACATGTGCACAATACTTTGCTTAAGAGAATACATTTTAATATTTTACATGGGACAAAATGTCAAATTCTTCGAACTATACAGATGCTACAATATTACTAAATGCCAAAGTTTCTGCAATACAAAAAAATAATAATAATAAATAAATATTAAGCATGTAACGTAGGTGATGAACCTGTACGATGGGCACGTGCCGTGAATGGTGCATGGAGTATGTAGAAGTAGGGCTCTACGTATTTTTTACTTGTGGCACGAGGGAGGTCGGGTGATCAGTCCCACGCTCGACCGCCCTTAGCTCCCAAGGAGAGACCAGGAGTACCAAGGATACTCTGATATTGAATTTGATAGGAGGCTTAATGCATCTCAGAGCATCAGGCATGGAAGCACTAAGGAAGGGAGCACTTCAGTATCCTCGGCCGGTTTTTGAATCCGGTGCGCTTGATGCCTTTTTTATTATTCTATTTTCCTTATCCGTAAAACACTGGTTTATAGCACTGATCACTTCAAATCATAGAGCTTCTTAACTTTCATCCCACCCACTTTCCGAAATTGTGATATTGGGTTCTGCGAGTTCCCACAGTTACAAATAATAATAATAATAATAATAAAAAGACCGAAAAAAGTGGGCGTGAGCTCAGTGTAGGCTCTTAAAACAGTTAATTTGTTCGTTAAATTTTAATGTTGGCTGTATAATTGAAAGCCGCAAGCAGCCACACTGATTGATCTTATGCAGTGCTTCTTTGCAGTTTCTTCTAATAAGTCCTATATAGTAATGTATCGTTGTAGCCGTGTGGCCCTGTTGGCAAAATATGACTCTACTGATGTCCTGGCTGTGTGTACTCTTAATTTGTGAGTATCTTTAGTGCCTGAAACAGAATGAGCACGATAGGCGGTATTCACTAGAACCCACTTACTTTAATATCCAGCCAGATCCGAGATCTAACATACAATAAGCGTCTGGGAGCTAAAATATTCCTAGGAATAGAGCATAGTGCTAATATCTAGGTTCCCATGCTGTAAATGTCTAGGGAATTAGAAGTAATTATTTTGGAAGGAAACTCTGTAAATTTAGTTGTGTATGAACTTCTTTAATATTACTAAGTTACATGTTAAATGATTGAGATAGGGCCACGAACACACGATCCTAATTCTAACCTCAATTGATCCACTGATTAACTTATGACAAGAAACACATTAATAGAGATATGATCAATAGCAAGCAAGCAAAACAGTTTCCAACTTACCTAACATTCAATTGATTGGAGACAGTCAGAAAACAGATGTAATAGTTTGTATTTGACGTAATATACCATGTTCGTGAGCTGATCAGAACGAAGTCACTGGAAGCACATGATGATTCAACTTCTATCTTCAATACTGAAGTACACAGAGCTGACTCTGGGCAGCAACACCAAGTCTGTTCATAAACGAGCTGTTCAGTTACGATCGAGCGACAGAGCTGGAGTCACAGTCACGAAGTATCGAATGCCATGTTTTTATATCAATCTTGATTTTGATGTTTCAATCAGAGTTCTCTTCTCTGGGAGGTGTGTCCTCACAGAGCACCAACCACAATCGATTCGACCTTTGTTAAGCTGATG
>JAGDQP010002404.1:6687-32497 GCA_022664845.1 Lepisma saccharinum
TTGCAACGGCATTCGATCTGGCGATTTGCAATACTTTTTCCAGAAGAAGAAGAAGATCAAGGAGCATCTTTTAACTTACAAGAGTAGTGGAAAAGAAAGTCAAATTGATTTCATCTTGTGCCGAAGCCAATATCTTTAGGAAATTAAGAACTGTAGTTAATGAATGGTGAAAGCGTGGCCCCGCAGCACAGAGTGGTGAGTGTGGACTGGGAGTTTGCAAGTAGAAATAATAGGAGGCCGCGAAATGGAGAGCCCAAAATTAGATGGTGGAGACTGAAAGAAGAGAAACTTAAGAAATTTGTTCAGAGAAGAGGTTATCGAAAGAATAAGTCTCCAAGAAGAGGATGTGCAAAAATGGTGGAATGTAAACCGTAGGGTCATGCTAACGGCTCCCCCCCCCCCTTTCTTCCCTTCAAGCAGGAAAAGAGTCATGGTGGGAGAATGAGGAAGTGCAACAAGCTATTAAAGCGAAGAGAAAAGCTAAAACTAGATGGGATTCTTCAGGGACAGAAGAAGAGGATAAATGTAGCTTCAAAGCGGCTAATAAGAATCAAAGAGAGCAAAGGCGCAAAATTGCAACACAAGACTGGGATGAACTGTATGACGAACTTGAAACACCAGGTAGAGTGAAGAAGCTATACAGGTTAGCAGAAGCAACAAAGGATATTACCCCTATTAAGCAAATTAAGGATTACCCAGGATTAGTGCTTACTGATGAAGACAGGATCAAGGAGAGATGGGCCAGATATTTCGAAACGTTCCTAAATGAAGAAAATCCGAGGAAAGTTCTTAGTGATGGAACTCCAAATTTTGGACCAACACCAAGAATAAGCCGGGAAGCAATAAAGAAAGCATTGAGAGTAAATGAAGACCGAAAAGGCTACAGGTCCTGATTGCATACCAGTAAAAGCGTGGAAGAGTTTAGGACCAGAAGGTATAGATATTGTATTAGATCTGATGCAAAAATCTATGAACAGGAAAAATGCCGACTCAGTGGAGGAATAGTGTTATTGTACCGATTTTTAAGGAGAAGGGAGATATACAGGATTGTGAAAACTATAGAGGAATCAAACTAATGTCACATACGATGGAGATTTGGGAGAAAAATGTACAAGGAAGATGACGAGAAGAAACATCAATAGAACAACAACAATTTGGATTTATGCTAAGAAAAAGTACAACGGACGCAACTTTTCTATTAAGACAAACTGTGGAAAAGCAAAAGGGATTGCATATGGTCATTATTGATTTGGAGAACGCCTGTACCACGTCAGGAAGTATATAGAGTTGTTTGAGAGAGGAAGGAGTGCCAGGGAAGTGTATGTAAGGGTAAATCCAAGATATACATATATACAGGAGCTATAACTCAGGTAAGAAAGAAGTAGTGTGGGATTGACACGCCAAATCCCTCTTATGGTTTGGATTACACCAGAGTTCAGCCCGTACCTCTTCAACGTAATCATAGACTTTATAACTCAGGATGCGAGAGATGAAGCCCCCTGGTGTATGATGTTTTGCTGACGATATTCTATTATGCAATAGTAATAGGGCAGAACTTGAAAGGAAAGTAGAAATAAAACTGAGTATCTTGAGTTTAACGGAGAAGAAAAGGGAGAAGTGATGTTGCAAGAAGAACGACTGAATAAAGTGAAAAGTTTTAAATATTTAGACTCACCTGTTACTGGAATGGTGTTTTGTACTCTGAAATAACAGAAAATGCAAGAGGGATGGCGAAATTGGAAGAAAGTATGTGGCGTTCTCTGCGACCGCAGAATAACGGTGAAGAACAAGGGGATATACAAAACAGTGGTTAGACCATCAATGATTTACGGAGCAGAAACATGGCCAATAAAAAAAAACACAAGAAAAGATATTAGATGTTACTGAAAGGAGAATGCTATGCTGGATGTGTGGGATAACAAGGAGAGACAGTGATAAATGCGACAGTAAGAGGAATAACCAAGGTTGTAGAGATATCTAAGAAGATACAAGAAAGAAGACCAGTGGTATGGACATGGAATGAGAAGAACAAATGACTATGTAGTTAGAAGAGTGATAGTAATGGAAGTGGAGGGCAGGAGAGGTAGAGGGAGGCCAAGAAGGAAATGGGTGGATAGGGTTAAGAAGGATCTCGGGGAGAAAGGTTGACCAGTCAGAGAAAGAAGTTCCGGACAGGGCTTTGTGGAGAAGACTCATCAAAAACGTCGACCCCACCTAGGTGGGGAAACACGAAGAGAAAGAAGAAGAATCTTTTCACGTTACAAATTCTTTGACGGTCATCCACCCAGGAGCTAGTGAGTTGCTGCTTGTGCTGTTTTCTTTTGAGTGGAATGTTCTTAATTTTCATATTTTGTTGTGCGTTTGATTCTGTGTGTTCTATTTCCTACCGGTCCGTTTGTTTTGGTCTCGTCCTGTTTTGTTGTTTGACTGTTTGTGTTAATTTTCAACTTTTGTAGGAATTCAGAGATATTCCTAGTGGGTCAATACCATCTTTTGCCTCATTTGCATAGGAGATACTTTGCTTAGACTCTTCATTGGGGAGTCATTGACGTGTACTATTTCTTTCGTACAATATTTTGCTCAGCTGATTCGGTTATAACCCTAAAAAAAAGTCTGACGTGCATTATATTTGTTTCCCTCCCTTGTTATGTTTCTGTAGTAGATTGTTTCATACATCTTGTTTCCTTCCGGTTGGTGCAAACTTCCCGATTTCTCAAAATTATGCCAGTCGGGAAACCGTGCGGTCTACGGCGGTAGGCCAATGACTCAAAAGTCCCGGCATGGGTGTGGATGTTAATGGCTAAAGGGCGAATCGTGACTGGCCGAAGTCCAAAGTTACTAGATTGGCCCATAAAAAAAAATAAAGTTTACCAAAGTTTTCTCAAAATTATAATGGTCCCTATGATGGACTAGGGCTCATTGTTGGTAACATCCTCATTAACGGTCAATTCCGTTTTGGGAGAATGTTTCGTTTGGACTAGCCAGTGTGTTGTCAGCATGACTTAGTCCGGTGTGAAGCTTAGGGATTTGCTGTCTTTTATTCCACGTTAGCTTCAAAGTTCCTCACAAGGTAATCTTCCTGGATTCCTCTCCACTTGTAGTTGGGTTAAGTTGATACCAGTTGGTCCCTGCAAGCTTGCTGGGGGCTTCATGGTGGGAGTAGTTCTTCTGTACCAGATGATTTGTACTCAGAAGTAAAATTCTCACAACTCAAGGGTAAAGGATTCGCCTCAAAGCCTCCAAATTAGAGACGAAAATTGCTTTTTCAGAAGTGCAGTTTTTTTTGTAGAAGATGGCAGTTGTAGAGTTTCTTCGATTACTTGCTTCCCCAGGATAGTAGGTCCACAAACTATTTCGAACAACTGTTCTTCGCCGTTCCAGTCTCAGTGATACAGCTGGGCGGCAAGCCTCGTCCACACCGTGAAATATATGGGGCCGCGGTGACTCAATTGGTAGGGGTTGTCGGATCGATACCTGCTCATGCCATGTGGGCTCCGTGATGGACAAACACCATGTACGTGGGTTTCTCGGGGTTCACCTTTTTCTTCCAACTTTGCATCACCACCAATTCATCTCATCGCCTGAGTTGCCTAAAGGCCTTAAAAATTTAATTCAAAATTCCGTGAAATATTTATACATACGAAGAATAAGTAATACCCGTAAGCGGCCATTTTCGTTACGTGTTGCAGCACATGTTCTGCGCACCTACTGTTATAGACATGAGCGTTGTTCGAATCCCACCTTAATAGTTCGTGTCCTTAGAAGTAACCTGCTGGGTCTGTCCATATAAATTGCAACTGAAACATGACAGTAGAAGAATAAATTGCACCACAATGAAACTTTCCAGTTTCAAAATGATTAACATTTTGCATATTCCATATCTTGATGGATATGGACAGTTGCCCCTCCCAGGCCCCGTAAATGAAGCCTAAATTCATTAATATTAGTTATGAATAGTATTTGTCCCAGAACAGACTATGTTATAAAAATGGTACATTTTCTAAAGTGAAGCTTAAATAGCCAGAGATAGAGGGCTAAAGGGCATAAATAATTTTAAATTCAGGTTTAAGGATGACAGTTTAATTTATGTTAGATTTGTATTTTGAACATGCTTGTTTTGTGTATTGACGTGTAAATGTGATGTGATTGTTTTCTTCTATTGAAACAATCCCATTGATGTAGTTGAGTGTTGATGCAAAAGATGGTAGCACCTGACTTTTTTTTTTCTTTTTAATGTTGGTGAATTCACTTTGAAACGTGGCCAAAAAAAAAAACCTCCACAGTGGGGGAATATCTAAGTAGCGTCGCTACATGTAATTGTACTTGTGGATAACGATGTTGGGAGCTACGTTGATCGGATATGATGTAATCCTGAAGTTGAACTTAAAAACATAATATAACTAACATTTGCTGTATATTATTAAATACTTGTTTTGGTGTTGTTTTTATATATATATATATATATATATTTTAAAAATACTGCACAAGTGACAAACAACAATGAAATTTTAAACATTGATTTTTATCAGATGAACTACTTGAGAGTTTGAAATTATTTATTTTAGCTGAGAAATTTGAATGTCCGTAATGGTAGACGTTATACATTGAGTTTTCAGATTTCTCATCTGCTCACTTAGCTCTTGAAATTTTGGTTTCATTCATTTAAAAAGCTTTTATAAGTATTAACGGGACCGCTTTCCAAAATTTCATTGTTTCTCGGCATTGTCCAATATATATATATATATATATATATTTTATTACGGTGGCGACCATACATATTCCTGTTGCTTGACATGATCACAGGCCCGTATTTGCTAGTCCCCTACCAATACTTTGCATACGCGTATGAAAATTAAAGGTCAAACATATACTTGATAAAATTTTAATAAGGTTCTTTAAATACTCTTAACTGTATATTATTAGTACAAATGTATGCTTTTATATAGTATTATTTTATTCTCGAATCGAATGCAACTCTTATGAATCGAAAAATCAGCACTTTATACATAGTTCTAGAAGTACTTTCCTATAGCAAATTTCAGTAAAGGTTCCCTTGACGAGCCCTTACAACGTTGCAAGTTTCTTATGCACGTTATATGACAAAATAATATTCAAACGTGAATTAACGTCTTGTGATAATAATAGTGCATTGTTAGACGTATCGGGTGTGGTTCGGAAGTTGCTCGCCATTTTTTATAAAATTAGAGAAGAATTGAGAACGTTTGTAAGTGTCACCTGAAGTTAGTTTCATTTAAAAGAGACTATGCTCTCCCTATAAAAAATATACTCTCATAATAAACATTGAAGTATTCACTTCCATAAATTAGCAATCTACCTACACCATCAACTTAACTTCTTTGTTCGATAAAAAAGGTAGCTAACAAAGAAATAAAAAAAATATCTGGTTAAGTCGATTCCTGCTTGGGACAAACATACCCTCACAGGAACCCGTGACTGGGAGTAATAGAAAAAATTGTAGAAAAATAAACCGTCCTGAAAGGACCTGCCGCTTAGGCGAAACGCTAAAAAGTTTATAAGAAAGATAGCAGATGTATCACTTGCTATGCTTAGCAAAAAAAAACGACAAACACAATGTAATAGCAGTGAATTTTTTAAAACCTCATGGTTAAGGATATCTCCAAAAGTTTTACGCACGATGAACACGAGAAAATGAAATCCTCTTTTCATGTTATTTTCTACAAAAAAAAAAAGTGCTGGGTCAAAGGATAGAAATCCACCAATAGCGAAAACAGACATTGATTCAATTCGTAAAGAAATGAAAGAACCAAATAAGAAAGATACGAAAGAAATCTTTCATGTATTAATATCGATATAGTATTCGGTTTGTGAGAGACAAACGGACAAACGCCACAATGCAGAATCAAAATATCGTGCCTAGAAACAGTTAAGGATTTTTTTTTATTATTATTATTTTTTTATTTTTATTTTTTTTTAAACGCTTCTTGGAGTCCAGAATTATTTATGAGGCGCGAAGTCTTTTTAGCTAGAGAAGCTACACAAGTAGTTTCCACTGAACATACTACACATATCATCCCAAATGTAAGAATCTTCCCTTTCCCCCTCCCCTGTCCTGGCCTGAGCCTTAGGTACCTAAAGGCCGTAAATAGAATCAAGATCAATTCAATAGGAATCTTCCCACAAAGAAGTTACAGGAAGTGCTGATTGAATTCCAAGGATACGGGCTTCGATTCCCTAATGTTCAGACTATAAGAAGTAGATTGAGTCAGATCACATGTTGGTTTGGCAACCGAAACTGTAGGCTAGTATCGAAACCGACACAGGTTTGGTCATCTCGAATTAAACAGAGAAATAGATAGATTATTGCTAACTTAAGCAATCTTAAATATCTGGAAATAATAATGTCATTAGGGATGTACTGATATATCGGTATCGGTGATATCGGCCACTTTTTGGAGTATCGGTATCGGCAAATGGACACCGATACTTACCGATACATTTTCCGAATTATTTTTAATTTGTTTAATATTAGCAACAGTGACACTCATCTTTCATGGGTCACTTTAGACTTAAAATTCGTCTAAATGATTATCGATGGTATAATCGATTTCTTTATGCATGTTTACGCCTTTGATTTGCACTACTCAAATGACATTTTTAGTCCGTCCATGCCAAAATAGTAGCTCATGTTAGAAAGAAGTAGTAGTAACTGAAGGAAAGCCAAAGGTAACTTCAGTCAGGAAGGCACACCCGGGATTCGAATTTCGGATCTCAAACGAGTCAGAGGTTTCGATTAAGAACAAAATGCTTTGCAAGTGAACCACTCTACGCTCACTTTGTCAGTGTGTTCCCTGTACAATGGGCACGCGCCGGGAACGGCGCATGGGGGACTCCACATATTCTCGACCTATGACATAAGGTGAAGTGGGTGGTCACTGGTTAGTCCCACGCTCAGCCGCCTTTATCTCCCAAAGTGCCCAGGAGTACAAAGGACAGTTCGGTACTCAATTTGATAATATCTGTGTCTAACGTAATATGAAATTCTTTATATTTTTGTATGTGAAATTTTGGCCTTATATCTATTATATATTATTATAATGTTGAAAAAGTCTTATAATATACAGGAAATGTGTCCAAAAGTATCGGTATCGGTACATCCCTAAATGTCATGCTTGTAGATCAGTTTTGAATAATAGTGTGATAATTTTACGTAATATTTTGGCTCATGTGCTTCATTAGATCAACCAAGTGATCCCTCAACTATCAGGACCGGTGCACCTTCAAAAGATTTTGATTGATGACGGGCCTGGTTTAAATGAAGTATAATATATCAAGCCATTTCACGTTGCTGTTTCTCTGTTACTTTTCATGGCTTATCGGTGAAAGCTATATGCGATATTTGCGGCGAGGTAATGCAATATGTCTAGGCCTACAGGGTGTTGTAAAGCAACATCGATACCTATCTCACGAAATTCCTTTTATGAAAATTAGAGAAAAAAAAGTATAGACCATCGAGGGTGCACAAATGCTTAATTTCGGCGCTATAGGGTTCCGAAAGTGGGGGAAAATGAAATATAAAACTTGTTAATTCCATTACTACTAAGAAAGGACAAAGAGAACATATTTATGTTATTACTTATGCACAAATTAATATACATGATGGCACCCTCAAATACTTGAGACCTGCTCTATCCAAAACTGCATATTCCAAAATTATGCATTGGATGCGCAAGGGATGACCCTAATGTGGATAAGAATATGCGCGAATAAGATGACTTTCCGTATGAGTATAGATGATAAACGTAATTACTGGCATCTAACCGGCCCATGGCAGTCTCTTTTACCGATAAAAGTACAGCAGACTCGCTTAAATATATGTAATTTACTCCTGTTTGTTGTGCAACCATGCATTTTATTTATTAATATCGTACCGCAAAGGAATATGTCTGATATATCGACTATACCCCCCCCCCCTCCTAAAATTTGCCCAGCCCCCTCGATAGTTTCCGGCTGGCTCGCCTGCATGATCACACTGCGACTTATTCAGTCGTTTGAACTAGCATATATCAGAAGTTCCATTTGCTGTAGTTGATATAAAAGTAAATATTTTAATACCTATATTAAATGGTAGTTAAACCCGTACGAGGATTAGTTAAATATAAACCGGAATTTCTGTGTAGCCACCGAGCGCGTGGTCGTATGGTGTCGAGACTGTGGCCAGGAAGTGAACGTGTCTAGACTATCCATATGCAATTATGCACCACCACCCCTGCCATCACGCTGTTAGTAACTGGATGAGCGAGCGAGCATTACCTATTGCCGTTGCACAGCATGTTATTAAGTTTTTAACAGAGAAAAGGTAAAACGAAGTGAAACTTCGTAAAGATTACGTGGACAGCTTTGTGATGAGACTTTATGAAAATGACATGTGTTTGCCTGGCATAAATCATTCTCTTGTGGTCGTATCGAAGTTAAAATTTTACTCATCCTCTTTGCCGAAAAACCATCATAACCCCTGAAAAACATTCATGAAGTTCGTGAACTTATTGAAGCTGACCGACGAGTAACTCGCGCACTATGGCTTACGGAACTTACAAGTTCATTGTCGCAGTAACAAACGTTCGCAGTTCTATTCTATCCTGGGCAAGATCAAGCCAGCTTTCAGCACGAACACCGAAGATCTTTTCTAATATTGTCATCACAATGACGTCTTGTTCTCCTCAATGGCTTCTTTCCCACCTGGATCATCGTTTTCCCCTCAGCCGAGATAACTTGACCTGCCTATGTGATTTCTTTATAAAATATCTTGGATAGTAGTATAGTATTTGTGTTGAAAGTGACTTTTTTCTTTCTTTTTTGAAGATTGCTTGCCAGATCATCAAATAATTTAGCCAACGTTCCAGGATTTTTTTCTTCTAAAACGCCAACTCATATTTTCAGACCACATATCACACCATATTACCTATGTCAGCAACTTTTTTGGCGCTTAAGCATGTGTTGTGTACACATGAAGTTTTGACATTTTCAAAAAAGAAAGAAAGAAAAGCCTGGTATCTATTTTCAGCTTTTTGCTCTTAGAATATAACGTTCGTATTCATGGGACTATGTAATTATCCTTTTTTAATACATTGATATAATGTTCTGTAATTTAATATTGTTAATTGTTCTTCTTACTGTAAAGCTAGTGCAATTAAAACTTCACTTCAACTTTTCGGTCAGTCATTCCATTTTACGGTACAATAAAAGAAAAACTTGTGGTATTGCGCCATACTTTTCCAGATTTCACGTATTTGCACACAAATGTATGAAATGTAGCATAAATTCTGTGAATGAACTACAGATAAATCGAAATTAATAACTTTTTTTTTCATGTTGTATTTTCAGGGTCCACAGTGTGGGGAGAGTTTGTTGTAAAGATGAAAGTATACTTAACAATCATCCAGCCTACAAGGAACATTTACGCAACATGAAATAAGCGATCGAGGGGTAACTCATCAAATACTCACACTTAAAAAAAAAAAAAAAAATGTCATCTGCTGTAACATTTTCCCGCTCGCGGGATCCGAGTCAAATCGAGGATGATGATATCCAGATTACTTTGGCGCCGTATCTACAAACATACCTTGCCCAAGTTGGGCATCAACCGAGCTGCTGCCCAATTCTGTTTGAAAGGGCGTCCAGTGCGTGGTGGGACCCGAAATTTGATTCCGAAATTTTAGAGGGACAGTATTGGAAAAGTTCGTTACCTCAAATAAGACTTCGCTTCCAGTATGCACTTCTGTACATATTTTTTATGTCTTTTTCGTGGTGCATCTATTTCTCGGCTATGACAACGAGAAATTGGCTGGTGATTGTGATTACTCTGCTAATTGTGAAGTTCATAATTGCAGCGATACTACTTTTTACCTATACGAATCATTATCAACGCCATTATTTGTCTGTTTCAATAACTATAGCTGTGATTCTTTGTACTCTTTCTCTGATATTACTAGTTTACGAGGCTGATGACGCTGATATTACACCTGTCGGACTCTTCTCTGTTTGTATCGAAATACTGCTACTCTTGTATACTGTCATTCCGTTACCGTTGTATATTTGTATCATAATGGGAGGGCTGTATTCCATTATATTCGAGTTCCTTGCGGCAACATTTCCGAATATGAATGGGACTACTCCTGTTGCTATTCGAGCTGTGCTTCATCTATGCATACATATCATAGGTGTTCACATACTAATAATGACTCACGTACGTATGAGAGGTACGTTCATGAAAGTAGGTCAGTCACTTTTAGTTCGTCGCCAACTTGAAATGGAAAAACAGTTAAAAGAGAAGATGATTCATTCGGTCATGCCTCCGAAAGTGGCTGATTGGCTGATGAAAGAAGGGCACAGTGATGACAGTGGTGGTGAAGAAGTGCAGTATTCTGAAACGGGCGCTATGCTGCGGAAGGCATCGTCACCACGTTCTTCAAACCCAGGAGATATCCGGTCGCTTTTTCGACCATTTAATATGCATCGTATGGAGGATGTTAGTATTTTATTTGCCGATATCGTAGGGTTTACAAAAATGAGCTCTAACAAGACAGCCGAGCAATTAGTAGGACTCCTGAATGATTTGTTTGAGAGATTTGACGACCTTTGTGTGAATCATGGCTGCGAGAAAATATCAACTCTTGGGGATTGTTACTACTGTGTGTCTGGATGTCCTGAACCGCGAGTCGACCATGCGCAGTGCTGTGTAGAAATGGGGCTGAGTATGATCACTGCCATAAGGGAATTTGACGAAGAACGGGGAGAAAACATTAATATGCGAGTTGGCGTTCATACGGGAACAGTATTATGTGGGATTGTTGGAACCAAACGATTCAAATTTGATGTCTGGTCAAACGATGTTAGTTATGCTAATCACATGGAATCGACGGGGATGCCAGGAAGAGTCCATATCTCTGAGAAGACGTATCAATTTCTGGAAGGCCATTACATTGTTGAAGAAGGAGAGATTGTGCAAGGTTAGTGTTCGAATTTATACTCATTAGTTCTGCCTACGCAGGGTGATCCATTAATCAGTACAAAAACGTACGAGAATGAGTACTTATATCAAAATAATTAAAAATAAAATGTCAAAAATTGCGTAGTTTCAGAGCTTGTAGCAGCGAAATGAAACTCGACATTCTCCTAAGTGATGTAATACTGTCAACTCTTTAATCAAAATCGTATCCAAGGAATGCAGTTGAATGAAGTTTATGATTGAGGGAGTGTGGCTAAGAGGGTTTACCACGGTTTACTTCATGGTTTACCACGTAGCGTCAATGCTATTCAGCCGGCGAACATCTCTAAATTTCACTTAAGTCAATCATAAACTTTGCTCGAGTGAATTCCATTGATCTGATTCAATTATCATTTAATAAGATGACGTATCTGATAACGTCATTATTTATCGAATTGAAATGTGACGTTTCTAAGTTTTACATCATCTGAGGCTACAACCTATTTTTAACTTTACTCTTGTCTAGGAGAGAAAAAAGAGGTAGTATATGTACTATCTCGGCATTTTATTTTTAAAACGGAAAAACTTTTGAAAAGCAGGCACCAGGACTCTAACCTCCGTCCCTCGTCAGTGGTAATTAGAACTATTTGTTACCGGGTCGTTCAAGTATTACGTAAATATTCAAAGGGGAGGAGGGGTTCAAGCGTTGCTTATTTAATCTGACAACGGCGAGAGGGTTCAGAGCAATGCTTACGTAAGATTCGCTTGAAAACATCTTTGTGTATATATAAAGATTTTAACATTTAAAAAAAAATACAAAATAACAATAAGAAATTTGACAAGTTTTACGTAAGCATAAGGGGAGGAAGTCCGATATCTGCTTATTTTTTCTTATAAGATGGCAGGGAATATAAAATTACTAAGCATGTGCTTATGTAATGCTTGAATAACCCCTTTACTGTAGCTACAGCTGGCTCCGAAACTACGCATTTTTAGACATAAGTTCTTAGAAACATAAGTTTTTTTTTTTTTTAATCTCTTGTATTCCCAAACCCGCATTTTTGGAGTTGCGCTCATAAATTAAAAATACATAACAGAAAAATATATTGATGCACTTGTTCAGGATTTCTAAACAAAAATTAGAAACTAAAATCGGAGTCGAAAACCGGAAGCATGGTTTTGTATCAGTTAGTAGACTGCTTAACCGAATCTCCGTAGGATCAGTCGGTGCAGCATTGGCTTCACATTGCGAAGGTCCTGGGTTCAAGTGCGGCTGTTCTTTTTTCGTGAGTTCTTTTTAAGAGGGGGGTCCGGATACCTACAAATTATGCCCAACCCGACTTCATTGCCATATCCCGGCACATTTCCTATTCTGTCCTGAGCCAAAGTTGCCTAAAGGACATAACAGAAATAGAAATCCTTCGCTGCTAATTTTAATTTTTTACTGACTAGGAATTGACCAGACCGCTGATTCTGTGATTTTGACCAAACTTGGCAGACATGTAGGCTAATATCAGAGACTTGTAAAATTTGGGCCGAGGGTGGGCACCTGGGGCAAAGATATGCCACTTTCGATTTTTACATGTGAAGTCAACGGGAGCGTGTTTTTACAAGAGATGTTCTCTTCAAGTGACAGAGCCCGATTTTGATTAAATTTCATATGTAGGTACAGTGCCTTGGTAAACCTTCAGAGGCAAAATTATATCTGCAATGGTCAACAAATAACGACAAGGGAACCCGAGAAAGATGGAACGTAAATCAACAACACAGTAAGAAAAACTCTTCTTTTTATAAATAAATCACAGCCATATTCAATCCACTAGTGGATGAGGCCTCTCCCCGAAGGGAGGAGTTGGTCTACTGCTCCCACGCTGACCAGACGGGTGGGAGAGGAGAGCCGAAGCTCTCACTGTGATCGCCACTGTCTTTTATTCACAGCAGCTCCCCAATTGTCCTCACGATGCTGGGTCAACACCGAAATATTTGAGCCCCCATCGGGAATCGAACCCGGGACCGCTTGAATTGAAGTCGAGCGCGCTACCGACTAGGCTACGCAGGAGCTCTCTTCTTTATATATATATATATATATAAAAACTGTTAAATATATTGAAAGTAAATGTCTATTAATGGATACTGAACAGGAGGGATACATGCTCGAGGGTATAACGACAATGACCGCCTTCTTGAAAGCGGCCATGTTGACTCTGCTTCAAAATTTTTCAAATAGTATGTGGGTCGAGTGATATTTCAGTCTGCGCTGCAATGTTAAGAAACCCCATGATGAAATTAGTTTTGGCATAACTCTAATCCTGTACGACAAAATGACACGTGACATTGACCTGGAGAATGTGTGAGATGAATGATGAAAAAACGTTTTCTGTTGAAACAGTTGAAAGAACGAAAACCAAACGGTCACAGAAGAGGTTACCGCTATGTAAGGGAAATAATTTTGTGACTTTGGTTTTCCTTCCTTCAACTGTTAGCGGTCTGTCATGGAAATCACCAGCTTGGTAACTTTCATTACGATTGCGATAGAGCAGGTATTTTTGTGCATTAAGACAGACCCTTGCAGTTGGAGCTTTCAAGTTTCCTAAAAACTATTGTTTATAGCGCTAAGAGAATTACATGGAACTCTTGACTTGTGTGTTTTCGTATTTAATACCGTATTTACTATCTACAGTGATCTGGAAATATGTTAGTAGTTCTCGAAAACCTGGAATTCTTTCTTCCTAATTAAGCGGAAATCCTGCGAATGTTGTTTTTTTATATATATATTTATTACGTAAAATTGCAAGCTGGCTGTATGTTTATATATGACAACTATAAATATGTTATCTTTTTAGGTTTGAAAACTTATTTTATTCAAGGAAGAAAGTCTGATCTGGATACTAAAGTCATTAACCCTTGGTTAGAGTTGCCGTCCCCAGTGTCTCCTCACGACCGTTTGTCTCCGTTGTCGCATCACATCGAAATGATGTCTTCGAAGAAAGCATGTTCCTTGCCAAGCATACTAGATTCAGACAATGACGGTCATGAGCAAGAAGAGCCTACCAAAAGTCCCACGTCACTGACTGGAAGAAACAAACATCGTCATTCAAAGCAGTTGCATCCGTTGAAATTTCCCAAAAGGATTGTTATGAGTGAGTATATGCATTCTTTCATGTGATACGTTATAACTGTAGCAGAATAAACAAATACAATTTGTCATCGAGAAAATTGTAGTTGTGGTTAAACTTAAAGGTGATTACAGTATGTACCGATAAGAAACCTAAAATATAGAAAAGAAAATTTTTAATACAATCAATTTTTAAAAAAATCACTTTTCGTTAGCAGAAGGTTCTGAGTCCAAAAATCTCACGAAGTTGTATACTTACCTCGTTTTATCCTGGAGAGAGATTTTTTTAACCCAATGGGAATTTTTAGTCCTAATTTTAATTTTTGTTCTTCAGAGATGTTACACTAAGGAGGCAGATCTCTGCAAATCTGAGAAATATTCTCCAAAGACATGCGTAATAACTTTTTGTCCGTACATTAAAGAAGGCCCTGGCCGATACCTTCTCCATCTTCTCGCTACCCCATCCCGGCCTGAGCCAAAAATACCAGAAGGCTATGAATAAATTCAACTCAGTCCTTGGTGCGAAAATATTGTTAATAGAAACAAGGATAAAAACAAAACAACAACAAAGTTCTCTTACACTGGCAGTTTCAAAGTCCTTACATAATTTTTGAATGTGTCCTAACCTACTTGATCTTCGAGTAGCAATAAGTATGAAATATTAATCACTTCCAGTTTCTTATCAAGGACTATCAAAGTGCACTAGATTCGTGTATTTTTATGTAATAGTAACTCTTAACTTCCCTTCCAAACCATCCATACGTGTAGTTTTCAATAGTTTTCGGATTTGCTTTAAATCTATTCTCAGGGAACAATATTTAGGTACAAATACAAGGTAAAATAAGAAAACAGAAACTACAAAATAACAATTGATTATCCAGGTTGCGCTTCCTGACATGAAGTGACACGTCCCGTGGTGCGGAATCAATGTTTCTAGTTTGTAAAGAAAGGGAGGCTTTTCCACATTAAGGTCTTTTGAAAGATGCAACGACTCATTCTTTCTTGAGTAAACTTGTATTTAGACAAGCTACTTTTAATCATCCCAAGATACAAATGTGTGATTTTATTTAATAAGCGCTTAAAAAAAACTCATCTATGATAATGGGGCCGTGGTGGCTGAGTGGTAGAGCTTTCACCTCAGGTGCGTAGGGTCTTCGATTCGATCCCTCTTTGTGCGATGTGGGCTTTCTGTTGGAGAAACACCGTGTACGTGAGTTTTCTCGAGGTTCTCCCGTTTTCCCTCCATTTTCATCATTCCACCAATTCTCCCATTATCATCTATTCGGCCTGAGCCAAAGTTTCCTAACTAGGGCTTAAAATTAAATTCATTTATGTTTGTGTGATTCCTTGTATCCAATAGATGATTTATCAATAGGTTTTGTAAAAAACAGCTCCTGGTATTAAGGCATCTTGCAAGTAAATTATGGATAATATTTTATTAGGGAGAAAATGAAGGGAAGCTAGACAAATTCGACTGTTTTTTCGTTATGTTCTTCGCAAACTGGAAACCCTGGTGCCCTAGCACTCTGGGCGTTCCATTTCACACCCGGAGGCAGAACATGGACGAGTTGCAAAGTAGATCGAGTTGTATTTTATTTATTTATTTATTATTTTTTAGTATTATTCTCTTGTTTGTGCCTTTTATTTGTTCTTGAACTTTGTGCGACACTAGATTCGAAGCGAATCCGAAAGTTAGGCACTAAAAACCACTTTAATCAGACCAGTGATATGCTGTAGTTGCAGTCCTGGAGCACAAGCAAGAGAGTGGAAAAGATGTTGGGCGCTTTCAAAAGAAAAATCCAACGCATAGTATACGGACCAGTACAAGAGAGTGGAGTGATGAGATGTACGAGCTATATATATACAAAGATTTATTTAGATGTCGTAAAGGAGATAAGTCCGAAGAGTTCGATGGGCAGGCCATGTTCAAAGGATGAAGACGAGTAAGATACCAAAGGAGGCCCCTTCGACGGTAAATTTTACAAAACAAAACCAAGAGTAAGATGGGAATAGTCAGTTTGTACAGATGGTCAACAGTTGCTAGGAATAAATGGATGGAGGACAACAGTGGATAGCGAAGGCTGGAGGAGACCAAAGCCCACTAAGGACTACAGTGATATGTAGATACGGTAAAGGGAGACACTGAAAACTACATGAGTATAGAGGTTTGGAAAGGAAATTAAGCGTTACTGGTTCCACTGTGACCCATCCACGTGAAATAACTTCGGTTATTACGTACTACTTAGTTCTCAAAACTATAAGGATACATTTAGTCGATTTGATCTTTACTGTCTATGAGAAAAGCTTAACAGCGTTTTGTCTTTCTGAAACAGGCTGCAATAAGTTTTCCTTTCTTTCCAACAGTTGAAACAATATTATACTTCTCTCAGTTCCATTTTATACAGTCGAAGACAAAACGACCTGATCTTTTTGGTACTCGAATGGTACATATTTTTATCCCTATCCGTACATTTTGAATATAATCGTGTCGCTACTATGGCATGAGGTACAGAAATGTTGCTGAATTGAAGGCGGGATTCCTCACACAAAAACAATAAAATAAAGTTCATTTGAAAAAATTCTGAAACGATCGTCGTTTCGGAGCTACAGATACCCAAATATGAAGCGGTATCGTCACGAATGACGTCGTCTCGACAGATAATGACGTCAGACGTGTTAGCTTAGCAAATCACAAAGTTGTACCCAATACATCTATTTGAGCAAAGTTCATGGTTGAAGAATGAAGCTTAAAGAATTCGACGCTTGCCTATTGCACAATATTATTGATTCCTTTACAGTGAAATTCTTGCGTTTGGAAATTTGTTTATGCGGTACTCCCTCAATCATGGGTATTGGCCACAACTTTCATTGTGATTTACTAAGCCGACAACATACGAGGAGTGTTCAAAAAGTATCGAACCTTATTTTTCCCGCGTAAACCATTGAAGCGCGGGAGACTTCAGTATATATGTAGAGGGAACACTCATGCGCAGTCGTGAATTTTTTCCCGCCCGTAGAAAACGTCAGTTGCTGGCAGTCGGCCAACGAGTGAAGACGTGTAGTGAGCGTCCGTCGGATTTCATGTTTGTAAAATGACAGGAAAACTTGAGCAGCGATATTGCAACAAATTTTGTCAAAAGCTTGGCGATACCCAAGCGGAAACCATTCGCAAAATTCAACAGGCTTTCGGGGACGATGCCATGAGCACCTCAAGCATAAAGGAGTGGTAAAACCTCTTCAAAGATGGCCGCACATCAGTGGACAGTGAACCACGTTCAGGTAGGTCCTCAACAAGGCGGAATGACAATGCCATTGGACAAGTGCGGACTCTGGTCTTGCAGGACCGTCGTATCACAGTCCGAGAAATTGCGAACGAAACAAGGGTAAGCAGCGGATCTGTACATTCAATTTTGCACGAGGATTTGGGTAAGAGGAGAGTGCCCGCGAGATTTGTACCGAAGCTGCTAACAATAGCGTCTGGAAATCCCACAGGACATGCTGTACAATGCAAACAGTGACCCCAACTTTCTGAACACTGTGATCACAGGCGATGAAACATGGGTGTATGGGTACGACCCAGAAACTCTTGCAGTCGTCACAGTGGCAACATCCGTCATCCCCGAGACCAAAGAAAGCACGGCAGGTCCGCAGCAAAGTTAAGGTCATGTTGACCGTTTTCTTTGACTCCCGTGGTGTGGTACATCATGAGTACGCCCCACAAGGCCAAACCATCACAAAGGAGTACTACCAGAAGGTCCTTCGTCGCCTTCATGATGCTGTGCGGCGCAAACGACCGAATCTGTGGGCAGCGAGATTTTGGCAGCTCTATCATAATAACGCACCGGCCCATTCTGCGCATTTGATTCATGCTTTCCTCGCCAAACACAAGATTCCTGTGGTTCATCAGGCTCCCTACTCACCCGACATGGCTCCGTGTGACTTTTGACTGCTTTCCAAGCTGAAAATGCCGCTCAAAGTGACCCTATTTGAGTCAAGAGAAGACATCATGCGGAATGCGACGGAACGGTTGCTCACCATTCCAAAAACTGTGTTCCAGACGTGTTTCCAACAATGGCGGGAGCGCTGGGAGAAGTGTGTTCATTACCAAGGAGACTACTTTGAAGGGGATTAGTGTTTCGGATTTTCAAATCAATAAATGTATATTTGCCAACTAAAAGTTCGATACTTTTTGAACACACCTCGTATGTTTCGTCATTATTTGTCGAGATATGACATTATTTGTGACTATAGGTACCTGTACCTCCGAAACTACGCATGTTGTGAAAGTTTTCAAATGAACTTTTTTGTGTAAGATATTTGCCTGAATTTTTGAGGATCATTTTTGCAACGCTCTGTATGTACTTTTGGTAACAAAAAAAACACACTGTCATCAGGCTTAGCTATAGCATAACTGTTACCTCGTAATCGAAAGATCCTGGGGAATCAAACAAAGGTTTCGTTACCTTCCCTCTTCCTTTGTGGGATATTGAGAAATTGTGTCGTCAATGCCTTTGCGAAAATAAAAATAGAGTTGCAGCGTTTAATTACAGTAATGTAGAAAATAGGTTAAAATCAGAATATGAAGCATAAGTATATCATGTATTTATTGTAACGAGGCAACATATTCTCTTTCAGGTGAGAAAAATTCCCCTGAGATCAAAAACAACCGGAGCTTTACACCATTGAAAGAGGCACAGTCCAGTGTTGACAATAAATACCACCAGGTAATATTAAAGGAAAGCTTGCTCAGGTTTTATTACTAATGATGCTTTACTGCAGATATTTTATCATTTCTAAATGTGAGGAGACGGTAGCTGTGGCAATATTATTTCTGCTTCTATGTGTACTGAGTGGGGAGAAAAATCATGTATTACGTCTCTGTGCGTATTTGTGTAGCTTACACTCGTACAGGAAAAAAAAAAAATAACTTTACTAAACAAAACCATTGACTTCAGAGTTGTTACTCAGTTGGTCAGTTTTATTTGCTAAGGAAGTCCTTGTACGGTTAGAAAAGATCTTACACGGTTACTAAATGTAGTCATTGTTCCCGCATAATTTAGTTTACCAGGAAAAAGGCAGACAAGTATTTATGTTTTTAACAAAAGCGTCTAGACACAAGCAAACTAATTATTGAAGTTTAATGTAGTTACCATTGTGCATGCTCTCGTCTGATCTGTTAAAAGAAATAACGCGTCATGTTGAAACAGTAAAAATAATAATGTGATGTACCTCTTCAGAAAATTTAGGCAAATTAGCTTCTGTTAAATATTTATTCTGAGATCTTGTTCTGTAGATGAAGAAGGTCCGCTTACACGTTATAATCAGAATCCCTATTGGAATGATCACACACAACTTAACCGTTATAAAAGATTGAAATTCTAACCCTGCCGTAAAATTTCCTTCTTTACGCAGTTACAGTTCTGTTAAATTTTTTAATCTCTGTAGTTGTCGTAACCTAAATATTGTCACTTTCCTTGCATTCTAAAATACAAAACATTCCACGTACGTCTTGGTATTTTGCTGAAAGTAGATTCATTCAAGGAATCGGCGTAACAGATCCAATGATCATTGTAATATTAACAGTAATTTGAAGTGTATGTAACATACAGTTAGTGATTACAAATTCGCACTAACCTTAAATAATAGTAATTCAGTCGCTTAACGTCGTACCTGATAGCTTGTTGAAGAGTAAGAATTCTCATATCCGTGTTAGATATTTAAGGCACATATAAGAACGTTTAGGTACGAGGAAAGAAAAAAGAGCCTGAATGGAAAGTATAATAATAAACTTGAATGAAGAATTATACATTACGTTAGTTCATTCATGAAGTGAAATTATTACCAATAAAAAAATCATATTAGGATATTAAATTCAGTTTTCACTTCATAAAATAAAAGCTAAAATTGGTTAGAAAGTGTTGAAATATAAAAAAGAAAATGTCTCATTTTCGGAAATCGAAGAGTTAACTGGATCACAATTCAGGATTCGGTAAAAAGTTCACATCATATGAGCCATTTCAGTAGGTTTTCATGTTGCTACCACGACGTATCGGAAGATATAGGATTTGCACAGTACTTAGAAAGCGACCTGCCTGGTTACGTTGGTTAAAAAACAAAACACTATAATACTATTTTGTACGAACCGATTAAGCTTCAATTTTTTAATTCGTATTATTGAGCCAGATCTTGCAGCTCTAGTTTAAGCGCGTTACGTGTGAGGCATAATATTCTTCGCTGATCGCATTTCCTGAGAAGGAAAAAGTAGCAGCCTTTGTTAAGGTCCCATGTCAGCATTCGCATGGTGAAACAGAACTCTGGAAAACCTTAATCAGTATAGCCTGCAGCAGGGATCGAACTTGTGTGTATCACCAGTAGCTTGCGTGATGGATGATTTGTGGCAATTTGTCTATAAATATGTTACAAATTTTAGGAATAAATCTGAAAAAGTGCATTAATTTTCACATTTTTCTGTATTCGCGAAGTCCTCTGTACCCCATAAAATCTCAACACACACAGTGGAATTCACAAAAGAATAATACATGACACACATGCGTGATACAATATATTCAAGAAAAGAATACAAATCTCGAAAAGGTAATGCTGCGTTAGTCGGGAGAGAAATCCGCATAGAAAACAACAGCACCGTCTTATCAGATTTGTCTACCAACTGACGGACTGAGCTGAAATGAGCAGTGAGGAAACAATTCATTCTATGTAATCAGTGAACATGTGTGTGTGTGTTGGCCGGTAAGCTGTGACAGGATCAACAATACTTTCAGCAAACGTTTTAGCTTTCACTTTCCCCCCATCCCCGTTAGTAGCAGCATACAGTAACGTTCAGTGGGCTCTCTTTCTTCCGTAATGTGATCACCTACGTAATTAACGTTTCGTTGTATAAGTACAGAAGTTACAAGGTCGAAAACTTAAGATATGTTATCACAATTACGTATCTTAAATTGAGTAAGAGACATATTATGACACGGAGAACATTTGTTGTCACAATCACTTACTTGCCTTGAATGTACTGTAAAGAGATGTTAGATTTAAAACCAGTTGGTTTTTAAAAATAAAAACGCAGCGGAGAAACATGTTTTCCCTATTCTTTGGACGTCAAATATAGAAGTACGTTACCACGTACGTCCTTATAAAATAGTACAGCTGTCCCAGAAATTATGACATAATTCGAGACAGAGCGTCCAGAAAGTAAGGACTTACAGCGAAGTCAGAAACCTGTCTTACAGCAAATGTATATTTACGTTCTACCGTGTCCATGCTTACAGGTAATGATACAAGTAGATGCTTTTTCACCTTTTCACAAGATTGATCTGCGATTACAGTTCATATTAGTTCAAAATTTTAGATAATCACGAAAAATCATTACGTCACTCCCAGTTTTTATCTCATGATGCTGTTCCAGGTTCCGTTTGACTTAATTTAAAAGAGTAACAGCTTGTGCATAGATAAACAGAATTACTTAAGCATTTAAAAGAAACACAGTACTCCGTCAAAATCACAAAATGTAATCCAAAAATTGTGTCAGCTGTGGTTTTCTCTCCATCCGAAGCGCGGTTGGTGAAAATTTTATTGCCGTAATAGTTGCCACGAATACGAATCTATAAGATCCATAAAACATTATTTTGTGACCTAATTTCGTGAACCACCAACTGAAATGAAATTGTAATGTATATGTATATCTGTATAACTTACTTTGGGAAAACAGGAAAAATCTTAAACTGTAAGAAATCTAACAACGAGGCATAAGTTTGCATTAAGTAGATTTTTTATTTCTCTTTCCTGCAAAAGATTTTCGAACACAAATCTAAAACCGAAGACGAACCCGTTACACGTCTAGAAGTTCCAGTTACAGAGGACCAATTGAGTGTTAATTTATCTATAAATAGTCGAAAGGATTCAGGAATTCGTAGTAATAGTAGACGAAGCAGTATTCAGCAACAGGTGAGATGTCTGGTGTTTTTTCTTTTTAACTCCCTTCTTTATGTTTTCGCATTCTTTCTGGATGTCATCTGACAATGAGCATCTTTTTCTTTTAAAGAAAACAGTAGAATTGACTTTTGATTTCTCGTAATATGCACTGTCGTACTTACTCTTATTTTCTGTTATTTTTCTTTCTCACGAGCCAAATATTTTGGGATACTTATTTACTCTTTTTATTTTCTAATAACTCAAAAGCACAATGCTGGGGTCTAGTAACACTAAACTTAATAAAACTACTTACTTTCCTTAACAAGCTCCAATAATATCGAACATTGGAAACAATGTCATCAATATTGTTGACCATCTCTCAACTTTGTGATGGACGCAGTACCCTTTTCGGGAGCAAGAAACCAATTTCCTAACTTTTATCTTTGAAAAAGCTGGAAGAATAGGGCAGGCGAAAGAGGAACCAGAATGCTCATAGAATTGAATCTTTGATGTCATATGTGTAGTCTTTCTTATTACTACATGTAACACCTTCTAAACTAGGCTGTATTATCTACAAATGTACTGAATACTACATCATTAAAGTAAGTCTGGAAAATTTCTTCAAATATTGTTGCTATTTCAACACAAGTAGAAAATTTCATGCAGTCAAATAAACGAGAAACCCACCTTCGAGGACATGAGAGTTAGAAAACATTCTCCTGGTGACAAATGTTCATTTTATTAAGCATGATATTGCACCTGAGACCCCGCTTCAGTTCGAATATTGGATTAGAGAGTGTATCCAAAAAACAACTGTTTGGACGTAAATTTTCACTCATTTGCGGAACAAGATTTGAATACTAGCCCCACTGCTTTTATCTTCACGAGTTAACAATGCTGTCACCAGTATCATCGTCATTTTCTTGTCAGATTTGGTACCTAATCGCTGTCCGAATGTGACAGTGTTCCACTAAAACCACAGTCAATGGAAACAAAAATATTGCAGTAGTTTGCCAGTTCTGGTGTTAGTCCTCTATCGTCAGCTACCTAGCAAGTGACAAAGGATGTACGGCGACCAGAGTACCAGGTAACCATAACCACGCTCACTTCCGAGAACTACGCTAAAACCAGATTTTTCTTTTGTTGTGTGTAAGCGCTTGACGTACACGCGTACGTTCTTGCTGCTTAAGGGGGTTAGTAGATCCTGCCAATAATCGTAATTCCGTATGTTCTCAATGTGTGTAGGAGAGTGATATACTAGAATACGTGATTACATACCGTGAAGGACTTGAAGCTCGTAGTTCTCAGATCCTAGTGTCAAAGGTCACCGTCACTTTTGGCTCACTGATTACTTTGCCTCGAATATCCACCACCGCCACGTACTTACCTTTCTGCTTGCATTTCGGAAACTTGTGAAACATTACCCTTCAATTGACTCTAGACGGTTTTCCGGTTGTCAATGAATTTGCCGTCAGAATCTTGTTCCGAATGCTCCTGTAGGTCCATAAGGAAACCGATGTAACAAGTGTCGTTCTGAGTTGATTTAGCCTTGTGTGTGTAAACATCAAGTAATAATCGTATGCCAACAACACTTGTCTGTGGAGATATTTCGTCGTGAGTCCTTATTTTTATTCATTATTATATTATTTACGTGTGCGCAGTAGTTACAGCTAACATTGCATCAGGTAATTTGTCAGCAGTTGTGGAGTAAAGGTAGTCCATCTGATTTCTTGTGAAAGAGAGGAGGTCCTGCTGATTTTGAGGAGAGTTTGAGGAACAAATTATGTCACGGGTAAGAGTATTACGAATGGAGTCAGCAGTTTGCTGAAAGACAACGTAACCTCCCCCCACATACCATCCAAATGCAAAACACAGGCGTCTGCTGAAAGACACTTGTCAGTAGCCTTCTGGACATAATGGGTGCCGTCAGACGGGGTCTCTAGGAGCATTGCGAACGGATGTCAGTGGCGCTGCGGACTGAAGGGTGCCTTAGCAGCCCTGGTCAGCTTGTTCATGGCTGTGTGTGTGAAACCTCTCATTTATTTCTAATATTCACCAACAGGTAGCGCTTTCAGCAGCGCTGTAAATGGCCTTTTCTGAAGGTGCTCGTAGGGATTTCTTATCTCATCCATGAGGACGTCTTGGAGATAGGAAGAACCATCAATAACGATTCATTTTCAAGGGTGTTCAAAAACTCCGCATAATAAAGTATTCGCAAGAAAAGATCAGGAAAATGTGTCAGAAAAAGTCGTTATTTGTCATGACAATTCCCGATCCCGTGTTGTTAATCTGATAGCAGCTATGGCCGTAATGCATAAGTTTTGCCCCATCCTGCATACAGTGCTTACTGGATGCCAAGTGACAGTCATCTCTGGATTCATGAAATGAGGAACCGCGGTAGCTCAGTAGTAGAGCGCTTACCTCTGGTGCGTGGGATCAGTGGTTCGATTCCAGCTCGTGCCATGTGGGCTTTGCGGTGGACAAACACCGTGTGCGTGTTTTTTCTCGGGGCTCACCCGTTTCCTTCCATTTTCTTCATTCCATTAATTCTGCCATTATCATCCATTCGGGATGAGCCAAAGTTGCTTAAAGGTCTTCAAGGAAATTCAAAATTCTGGGAGAAATGACATTCAACGCGGACTAGGAATTCTATAAATGTTTTCTGGGTCGGATAGGGCGTGAACTCGCTTCTTCCAATGGCAAGAAAATCGTGGCGTTCTTGCAGCGATGATTTGTGGATGCGTAAGAGGAATACTTCAAAAAACAGATCTAGTTTGTTGAGTGTACTTTTTTATTGTGTTAAAAAAAAAGGCTTGGGTCAGTCCTGAACGACCAACTATGTAATAATATCTTTATTACAAGAATTCAAACGAGTTCCAGTAAATAAAAGATTTATGATTTTTTTCAATTCCTACACACATTGAAAATACTGCAATATCGAGCTGCGTAGGATTAAATTATATTATTATTATTGTCAGTGTACAGTACTTTTCACTATTGAGGAGTAAAGTTTATTTTCTGTAGTCATTCATTTTTGTGTGTGTTGTGAGAATCTTAACTAGAGAGGGCGTTCAAGTGTATCGTAGATAGTTTTCACAGTATATTGTGTCGATTTTTGTGACAAGCACGTACACATTTTTCTTTTGGAGGATCATTTTTTGTGACAAGCATGTATGTAGTAGCTGTAAAATAATGTTGTCTGGTTATTTGTGTTCATGTTAACTGTATGTATGGCGGTTAAGTGTTGAATGTATGTAAAATATTATTCTGTAAACGCCTAGGTGTGTAATTTGTCTTCTTTTTCTTTCTCTGGATTGGTCTCTTCATGAGCTCTTTGTTTGTATGCTTCGCTTGCTTATGGTGGTGGTTTCTCTTCTACAACAGTGTCTGTATCAGTGGGTTATGTTCTAGTTTTTTCTGTGAATTATCTACCATTAAGAAATTTGGGTCTTCGTTCTTATGAAAGTTAAACTAAAATTAAAATATATATATTTTTCCCACTGTTGTTAAGTTTAGAAATTCGGAAACTAGTCTTGACTCCTTCTTCAGGGAATAGAATTGATTTATACATGAAGGTGGTATTGTTTGTGGTCAGCAAGCATTGAAGTGCTTGATTGATTGACTTTTTAATGGTTAATGTATATTTAATTAAAAAGTAGATATAGTGAAAGTAAAAAACATTTATTTAAAAAAAGAATAAATATAAGCAGATTCTTTGTTTGTAAAATAAACCAGAAAAATTGCCGTGGTCGAGATCGAAGAAAACGAGGGGATATGGTTCTAATGATAGTAAAAGAATTCACTTT
>JAGDQP010002404.1:32897-105265 GCA_022664845.1 Lepisma saccharinum
TATATATATATAACCATAAACAATATCATCTTTTTGCCGTAATAATTAATTCTTCTGTTTTCTGAACATGGTGTCCGACTGTTCTTCATCAGTTGCGAATAATTAGAAACAAGACAGGGATGTCGATGTACAAGTCTTCGAAACATCGAAAGGGCTCCAAACTATAATCACAGCGGTAAAAGGTACATCTATTTTAATATTTCTAAACACACAAAAATAAGCACATTTTTTTCAGTGTACCATACCAAAAAAAAAAATACAAATAAATACATAACATACCTTCACTTCTATTATTTAAGAGTAAGGAGTAGTGCGTAATTTTCAGTTCTCAAAATTCATTATCAGACAGGAAATAAAGAAGCAAGAATGAAAGACAAGAATTTGGAAATAGGTAATAACGTGTTCTTCGAACTCCTGCTTGTTCCCAGATTATTTGAAGCAAATTCATAGAGTGTGATAATGTCCATCGTTAACTTTAAACTTGCAGGAGTTTTCGACGAACTAACTGTCAACTTCCTTAAAAACTTGTGCCTGATAAGTTGATATGTGACCTGTTTATATGTAAAGCACAAGACATAACATAAAACGTCTGTTCCCATGAGGTTATTTTCAACGATGCTTGGTCTCTCAGGGTAAGTTTTCTCCGATCTGATAGTATGTTCGTTGTTATTGAGGGACTGGATGTCGTTGGCCTTTCCTGCAGATAATGCATCAGTGACCCCGCTTGACTTTGCTAATTTCTCGGACATGCTACGGTGTTGTACTGGGAACGTCGGGTAGGAGATATACTTCTTTCTATCAGTGACGGTGAAATGAGAATGTTGATTCCGTATGTTGTACCGTATTTAATTAACTAAACCTATACACACAAGGGAATAGACAGGGTGTTCAAAATTCTGATTGATTGATTCAATTCCCAAACGAGCTGGTGAGCTTCGAAGGAAAGTACCTACAGTTTTTGGTAAAATGGACTCCGAACTATTCCGTTCAAGAGACCCGACCCGCGGCCACTCGCAATTGAAAATCCCAACTTACCAAGTTTACGCATCTGCTCTTTGTTTCAGAATGCAAAGTTATGAATTACAATATTGAATTAAATTATTTAGAAAACAGTGAAAGTAACTTTTTGACACAAAATTAATATTATTGGTAGTAACACTAACACTGTTAAAAATAATAGTTCATAACTGGAAGTGATCACACATGTGGAAGACGGTAGTAACGAAATCTTTAGTTCTTTTCTACTATCTATTGTGGATAGCATTCAGTTTGTGTTAAAAAAAGAACAATATAATAATAACTTGAGTACAACTGATCACATATAATGATATATTATTATGACAGTAGAACATCTGGTACTATTGTAGGTGGCTACATGAAAGATCATTTCCTAAGGTTCCAAAACCTTGCTTTTGTCCGCAAGTTCGTTTACGCTGGATACCATCACAAGATGGAAAGTTTCTTGCTCTTTAGCGATGCCATTTATCTCAAACTGACAGAAAAAATAAGTTCTTCGTCCATACATCGTTGTGTTCGATTTTTGTTAGTATGCGAGCTTGGTTCCCATGTACCAGTAAGTTATACTTTTAGAAGAAGGTATACGAGCTGCTGTGGCTCAGTTGGTAGATCTCTGGTGCGTGGGGTCGTCGGTTCGATCCCTTCCCATGTCATGTGGGCTTTGTTGTGGATACGTGGGTGGGTTTTCTCGGGGTTTCATCATCCATTCTGCCTGAACCAAAGTTGCTTAAAGGCCTTAAAATAAATTCAAACAAGAAGATATACGAATATATTTAGTGATTTCCTAGGGAGTGAGGATTGGAAAGAGAGTGGCAACATTTACAAAGAAAATTCCGAGAAACACCCGCGACTCCTCAGCGGGAATTTTGGTTTGACCAAGACCAGGGGTGGGGATGGGTCATCTTGTTGGAGCCATTTATATAGTCAAGGGATCAATGAGCAGTGGTGCTGAGTGCCGTAATCATAACATACCTGAATAAGTCAATCGCTAATTTAATGAAACGATCATGTGACGCGCTACAAATTTCACATGTCAAAAGCTTCTGAGAGAAAGGTCTTTTTATTATAGAAAAGCGTCGTGATATTCATGTTTTTTATTCGTCTCCCTTTATATTAATCTGAATGGGTCCAAAACAGACTCATAAGGTGCTACTAGACTAAACTAATATAAATTTTACAAGTTAACCTAATTTAAATTTAGCCTTCACGCTCTTCCGCGTTGGTACAGCGCTCCTACTAAGTCCTCCATGTTTCAAACACTTACTAAAAGTCTTGGTCGTAGCGCGCCTAGCATTGCCTACCATTCAACGTGGATCTCCTTAACTGTGTCAAAATACTGTCCTTTGAGCGTTTCTTGTCTCCGTGCCGTAACCATACTTTCTCTTGGATGACAGAGACCTTGGCGCTATTTGTGGTCAGGAATCAACAGGCGGGGGGAATTAGGTAGTGACTCGACGCAGTTTGAAATATCTCATCATGATCATTTGAACCCCTGCAAATAAAATCCCAATGATTGGTTGGTATTTTTCAATATTTTCTGCCGTTGTGTTAGTGCGAGGTCATCGCCGGCTTTTTCTTATTATCCATCGACGTTCTGCCCTTCTTGTTTCTCAAGCGTAATTCCAAACTTTGTGTTTGGCACATGGATTCGTCCCCAGGGACGTCAGGAAGCATTTGAAGAGAGTGGCTTCCGTATATTTTCAATTTCACGTTAGCTCTTTGTTAGTTTCAAAGCATAGCAAAATCATAGAATAGCAGAATATGTGGTAACAGAAAACGAATGTATCATAATTTCCTGTGCACACATGGTAGAGTGACTGGCAAAGGCTGACCTCTGGCGGCGCGGGACTGTATCTCTTTTTATCGCCGAATAATTGCTGCAGTCTTTTTTCATGATGGTTCGATCTCGTCTAACGTAGATCCTGACGATTATGCTTTTTTTTTAAAAAGTAAATCTTTCTCAGAGAAATAGAAATAAAGGTATGTTGTGTTCGATAAACTGTGCAGTAAATACTAAATTTATATAAGAACTAAACTAAACTGGGTAGCGCGACAGCCTCTAAGGGCATGTCAGACGGCTGTATTTCGTTCAAGTTATTAGAGAGTTAAGTGGTCAGCGTAACGTCTCTCTGCAGTCGTGTGTCTGACTTTCATGACCACAGTTCGCTACTTACTTTATTCAAGTATCTCCCCAAATGTCCTGACTATGCTGGATCAACACCGAAATTTTCAGCCCCCACCGGAAATCGAACCCGGGACCGCTCGCACAGAAGTCAGGCGCGCTACCGACTAGGCTAAGCAGGAGGTTATATATGAAATGTAAAACTGTGAAAATACAATACAACCTGAGGAATACTTTTCAGCAGTTTACCACAGTTTATATTTCCAAACAGAAGAGCATTAAGATTTGGTTATCAACTTGTGAAATATTGTAGTCACCAAATAAGAAACAATGACAAGAAGATGGTTTGAAAGGATAACTGAAGTAAATTAAAGTAACAAACGTTGCTATCCAAACATTCGCATGGTGAAACAGATGGAAAACCCTTAGAATTGTTGGCAATAGGGAACGTGCGTGCGTTCCCAGCGCAACCCGATGCCCGCGACTTGAACCACTAGACCGCAGTTATTAAGTTACTTTTGTTTTGTTTGATTTGTGAATTGTCTGTTATCGTCTATACCAGTGGTTTGCAACCGCTGGTCTGCGAAACTCGGCAAATTAATTTAAGGTTATCTTCTACGTGTCTTGAAAGTCCTATCTTCACCATGTTAAATAATTACTTCCAACATAACTCGGCTAGTTTTACACGTAGAGAGATGCAGCTTGTACCTGTTCATAGAGAAACTACTTGAGCATGTAATGAATCTATTTGCGTTTTTTTAAATGACAATTGATGACTTAAATAATTAAACATCTAACTATTTTCTTCTCAAGTATTAGTAAAAGGAGGGGAGAGATAGGAGCAATAGGGGGAGGAAATATGAAGACTTCGATATCGAACTACAAAAGGGGGAAGTCGTTTGACAACCTTGAATCATTTAGGAAAAAGGATGGAGGTAAAGACTAAAGACAGTATTGTAAAGGGATTGTCAATAACACGTTTTGACCATTTCAACGCATTTTTAAAACCGGCCCGAGCACAAATAGGGTAAATACTCCCCTCCCCTTCCTGTCTTCTCTCTCCTCCAATTTCCTACCGCTGGTGAATGAGGATAGTCTTGTAGTTGTCGAAGCCTCAACACCCTCAGCGAAAGGGAAGGGGAAGAAGACGGGAGGGTGCGAGGGATGGAGTATTTATCCTGTTTGTGCTTAGGGCAATGCACGCACTTTGCATTTGTGTTTTTGTTGTGCAAAAATCTCTTACTTTCTCGCTCCAAAATATGTTTATTTTCAGCCTCACTCTGCTGTACCCCACTAGAGGTCTGAAATAAACATACACAATAATAATTATTATTATTGGTAATTACAAATTTATGATTCTAGCCCACACGTTTCATACATAGAATAATGAAAGATATTATTCATATGTATGCTATTGCAAAATAAACAACCAACACAAACAATTCACAAGATTTTTGACAAGATAATAAGAAAAACAAATAGACCATTGTTCGTGTAAATATGTTTCCTTTCGGTACTTCCCTCTCTTTTACAAAATTTCGAATACGCCATCATGAATAAGCATGTGAGGCAGCATGTGATACCGGTCCATCTCATATATACAGGGTAGTAACGACATGTACCGACAAACTTCGAGAGTTAATTATTGAAGCAAGTTTGAATTCGGCCTCGTTTCGGAGATAGAGGCGTATATAGTAGCACGGTAACGTCAAAAACAACATAATGTCTCCACAAATAATGACACAAGGCTTGTCGGCTTACGAAGTTTATCGCCACCACCCTGTATAGAGAGTAACTTTGTTTTTCAGGAATGGAGGAAAATGTCAAGACTTCTTGTTTTTATGTAAAAGAATTCCAGTCTTGTCCTATGCCCAGGCGGTGGCGTCGCAGACTTCGGAGCGGCATTGGGGAGGCAAGAGGGTTCGAATTCGTGTGCCGACTATCCTCACTGAAGTTTTTCCACGGTTTTCCTGTCACACCAGGCAAATGCCGGAATGGTACTGGGTGACATCTTCCCGCATCCTATCTTGAGGGCTAATGATCATTAAATACATTCAAATTCATTATCTTATTAAAATTCAATAAATCTACTATCAAAATTAGGGTAAAATGAAATATTTATTATATTATAATATCTGATAATGTCTATTTTTTCACGAAACAGAATTTCCTATTGTTTTAGTGTCCTTGTCCATCTGCTTCTTTCTTATTGCTTCGATAATACGTTGCGGTTCTCTCATTGGCTTATTCTGACAACCGATCGCGGGTCTACTAGTTCAGGTAAAATGCATTCCAGATGAAAGGAAAACAGTTTATCCCGAATCTTGTTCATGAAAGCTTCGTCTCTTCTTATCCTCAAGACAATCATTTCTTTCGGGATATACACAACTAAGTCACACCGTTCCACTTTCACGCAATGTAACTGTGTCTGTATTTGGTAGTAATACGGGCGTTTTGTGGAAAGTGTGATTTCTTCTTTCTGTGTTTTGTCATCAATCTTCTTGCATAATGGGAAGTTTCGCACAATGTCGCAATCTTGCGAAATACTGTCAATTTCTAGCTGAATAAGGGCACTTAATTTCAATAATATACCGGTCACTATTTTCTTCATTCTGCACAACGCCGTCTGGGGACTCTGCGAGAAACGGATGGTCTGTATCAATGAAGAGTCCGCAACATTGTATTTTCACATCGAATTCTTCTTCATAGTTTTTCCGCACCGTGTCTTCTTGATCATTTCCCCAATTAGTTGCTGGAGTTCTTAATTCAGCAGGATACACAATGTTTTTTAAGAGAGGTGCAGAAAGCGTTCTTTCTTTACGCGAAGCAATGATTTTTACAAAAGACGCAGTTACTCGCTTTCTTCTTTCTTTCCTCCAACGGACACACTTCGCCTGTTCACGGCTCTCCTCTTCTATTTTTCTCACTTCCTCTTTTGTTACTTTGATATCACTGTTGTAATATTCCTCACAAGCTTTCTGTAGATGCTCATCGTCCATGCCACAGTCTCCGTAGTCTAGATCAGGTCCCACTGATTTATTTTTGTGCTGTCCGCTTTTTTCTTCAGAGAACTGTAAACTACGCCTGACGTTACGATGTAGTTTTTTCTTTTCGTTTTCTTTCCTTTTCCGTTCCAACAGTACCTTTCTTTTCTTCAGCATTCTTTCCATTGGTGATTTTTTTTTTTCGATTTATCACATTCCGATACCACTGCTGCCCAGGATCAGTGTGTGCGAAAACAGCAACCTTTACTCTTCTTGTATAGATTTGTCCTTTTGTATAATAGACTCTTTTTCCATTTGTTATTTTACATATCTGGCTCATGAAGTTTTCTGCTGCTTTGCTGGTTCTATTCAGAACCAAAGAATCACTGAGTGTGCACAACGATAGAGCAGACATATCAACGTGCTCCATCATTCCCGTTGATTGTAGCAGGCCCATAACATTCTCACGTAATGCATCAGGATCGCTGCGGCAATCATCTTCATTTCTACACTTCGAATGGTCTCCAAAATAATGCAGGTAGAAGTGGCGTAGAGCTTGACGAAGCAGGGTAGCAGCACCTCGAACATCATCTTCAGTCGATGTGGCGCTCAGCTTCTCGTGATGTTCCATTATAATGGCCTTAGACCGAAAAGACAGGGTGTCAGTTTTTTCTTTTAGAATCTTTCTTGCCTTTAGTCCATTCTTGACCAGGAAATAGCTTCGTATTGTCCGAAAGCGATGAGTTTTTTTCAAAAGTTTTTCACAGCATGGTTAGTACAGTCAATCTTTTGAACTCCTATGGTAGTCGCATACGGTATTCTTTCTCGCACTTTTTTCATTAAAGAAGAGTCCCCGTCCGCTATAATTCTTGTACACATAATGCCATGTTTGTCTAAAAGATATTTCAGTCCTGTAATAATATCTGATTCCATTGACGCCGTTGATGACGTCCAGTTTGCATTGCAGCTATGTTGAGGTGGTTCCATGTTGTTTCTTTTTGCTCCCCAGATTGTTTCTGAGTATAGTGCCCTATCCATATGGATTTGTAGGCATTAGGTGTCATTTCCTTCGTCATTTGAAGGCGAAACTGTTTTTCCAGACTATTTCATCTAGTGTTGGCAACGAGACGAGATTTAGGCTATCTCGTCTCGAAAATATCTTATCCACAGTGTCTCGTCTCGAAAAGATGTATAGTTGGCATTACGAGAGCTCTGTCTCGTCTCGGTTTCAATAGGCATTTTTTTTGTCTCGTGTCGTTTCGTGACAGTGCATAATTACCCCATCGTCACATACCCTTATCTCTCACAAATCACAATAATACAGTTACGGCAAAACTGACTTCAGAACCTTATTTCCCGTAAACTTCTAGCCCAGAATGGCATACTACACGACCCCATTCCCATTTAAGAAAATCAATCAAGATTCAATATGGCAGACTTCAAGATGGCGGCCATGAAGAATATACCCTCCACAAGGTAGCGCCGTACCCATTACTATGTATTTGCTTGCCTTTTTTAAAGCACTTTAAAAGTATAATGGTATTTCAACACTTTTATATCACTCTACACAAACAAGAATCTGACAATTGTGCTCGGGTTGCCAAAATTTGCATGCGCACATATTTTGACATCCTACCCATAGCGCAAGGAAAAATCATAACTTTTTCTGTCCCATCAGAATGTTTGTTTGTTAGTATTTGTATGCCATTCTACGGATTCTACCCAACTCTACACTCGTACCAGTGTGGGTCTCTGCTGATTATGAGTACAGCAACGTGCCATTTGACTGTGTCACCGTAGTGCGCGGCATTGAGTGTAAACTAGCGCCAGATATTCGTAAATAGTGTACGAAAAACAATGCTATTCACGATTTTCCCGCCAATTTCTCTTCAACCACTGGTCAATGGCACCTAATAGTTTACACAGTTTTTTATGTTGATTTTAAATATGTATATCTCTTCTAGATCTGAGTGTTCACTTGAAAAAGTGTTACTTGTTAGTTTTACCATTCGACAGCTCGCAGGGGTGGTGTAAGGGGGAGAAAAACCTCAGTACTACGCAACAACGGGCGGAAAATAAGCTGATATTAATACAAGCTGAAGGCACTTATAGCACTCACAATGAAAAAGAAGAAAAGTTATCAATATCCGAAGAAATAATTTCTTTTTCAGTGTGTAAGAAAAAGATTTCGATGTACAAAACCCATGAAACTCTTCAATTTTTATTTTCTGACAAATAAATATTGTGCATTCATTAATTGGTTCGGAATTTGCACTTGTAACTAAAATCCAGTTTTGCATAATTATGTTTGCCAGACATACCGGTTTCACCGGGACAGTCCCGGTTTTGAGGAGAAGTTCCGGCGGACCGGGCGGTTTCGTCTTTTGTCCCGGTGAGATGAAAAGTAATGGCGTGTACGTCTATAATTATCATTTCTAATTTACGTATTTATTTATTTATGTTTTGAATTACACAGTAGCAAGGTTAGACTCTCCCTTACACCTAACTAAAACCAATAGCTAATTACACCAAAATAAAAATTCAGCGTAACAAATGAACAATTCGAGATTGCATTCCCACCCCCAACACACACCTATACGTATTGTTCTTATCTCATTCCATCTGTCTGAAAGATACAAGGATGTCAAAAGCCCTCCCCTCTTTCCTGTTCCCCCGTTGTTCTTTTCAACTGGAGTCTTCCTCATATTTTCTCTTCCATCCTTCCCCTCCTAACTTGCTCCCCCTCATGAAAAGGAAAATAGTTAACAGAGATTTAATTATTTAAGTCATAAATTGTTATTTTTAAAAAAACGCAAATAGATTCATTGCATGCTCAAATAGTTTTTCTATGAACAGGTACAAGCTGCTCTTAGTTTTGTAGATTTCGACGATTCAGAATTGAGATGAAAACTTAACATTTCCTTTCCAAAACAACTTGAACTTGAAGAAGTAGTGGAATCTTTTAAACGTCAAATAAATCTCTAACCTACTGAAATCTTCCTGGTCCTTGAAAGCTTTTCCATATAGTTTGCCGGTCCGTGAGTATTGAAACGTTGAAAAACACTGGTCTGAGACTAGTGTCTGCATTTTTTTATACACACCTTTTCGGGGGACATGAAAAGCCGTTTTTTTAAATTTGCGTACCATCCATGCAACACACAGTGCGACAGAAAATCGAGGGAACTTTTTGTCAAGCTAGCTTCATTTTACGAAGCCAGTACTTTCCGATCATGAGGTGAGTAATGCCAGCAGCACCACTCCAGGAATAAGAGTAATTTCTAGTGTGTTCTTTCCTTCTCTCTCACTCATTTGCATGTGTCACAAAATTTTAGAGATAACCCTGCTGTATCTCTTAATATGTTCTGATTGTTTGTTTCCTTAGAACGTAAACACCTCTTCATAAAATTTCAGTTACTGTTACGCAGCATCCAAACACAAAGTCTTACCTGATCTTTTATTACCTGAAAACTATATTTCCAGGGTAGGCACACGGACGTAAATCACTACTTAAGTCACGTTTTGTAAAGTTCCAAGAGAATTACCATATATCCTTATAATAATAATAATAAAAAAAAAGTAATACAAAACTGGTTTTACCGTACCGTACCAGCTGCAATATGATGTACAATGTTATATATAAATCCGGTATGACTATCTCTGTCAGCACTCTGTAATTCCTTCTTTACTTCGGGATCTTCCGGGTGTTCGTGCAATTTCAAATACAACCTTGCCTCGAACAATGTCAGTTGCGTCGGGGGTGCTGCAATGTTGTATTATGAATTGGACGTGTAGGAGACGTTTAATCGTGCACTTTTATTACTTATCAATAGGGCCCGGATTCTTAGGTTTTAACCTGTTTTATATAATGGTCCTCTTAGCGGACAAGGGATCCACCACGCTAGTCTTGGACAAGGCTGATTATCTCCGGGAAGCTTACCGTCAACTATCAGATTCCGGTACCTATAAACTAACCACCACAAACCTAACCTACAACCACCAACAGAAAATTTCCGAATTGTTCTCTCCTGGCGTATCTAAAATGTCCATAAAATATCTAACTCCAGACAGTCCACGTATTTCTACCTTCTATCTGCTACCGAAGATCTACAAACTCGGTAACCCAGGCAGACCCATTGTGGTCAACTGTAATTGCCCCACTGAACGTATTTCCGCTTTTGTTGACTCCTTCCTACAGCCACATGTTCAAGCGCTGCCTGCCTATATACGCGACAGCTTCCACTTCCTAGAAATCATCCGTAAATTACCACCTCTCTCCCCTGACATACTGCTTGTTACAATAGATGTCACTTCCTTATACACCCACATTCTTCATGTCCATGGCCTCGCAGCTTTGGAATTTTTCCTTAAGCAGAGACCCAAACCTCATATCGTAACCACAGCTTTCCTTCTAAATCCGACCAATTTAGTTAACAACTTCACCTTCAACAGCAAACACTACCTTCAGATCCGTGGCACGGTCATGGGTACGAGAATGGCCCCTTTCTACGCCAATCTGTTCATAAACAAGCTCGAGCATAATTTTCTGCAAACCTAGTCTTTGACTTCACTACTTTGGATCCACTATTCCTACCGAAACCTGCAATCAGCGCCTCCAGGAGGATCTAGTCAACCGAGGCTACCCATCTAACCTTGTAACCAAGGACATCTTTGCACCCACATTTCCAACGACAATCAGAATCCACGGGCTGTAATTACCAGTTCCATTCTAAGCTAACCAAGATCAAACAGATCCTACATTCGCACTTCCACATTCTCCAACCCGACCTAGACAGCAGAAGTAAGAATTAAATACAGCCAATTCCCACTTATCCTCGATGATGATTTGACAGCGAGAGCGGATAACGAAAGACGCCGAAAATCCGCAGAACATCAAGAAAATATAACTTTTAACTTTTTCCGCACTAAAATAACTTCTAATTATATATTTGTGTACCAGATGGTAAAATAACTCGTATCTTAAGAATTGCACCCGGTGGACAATTTCTCACCTAAATATAACTAATATCGTTCAGTGAAGTTAAAATTAACGAAGAAGCAATTGATATTTCATAACATGACATGACATGCAAGTGAAATGTGCTGTTCTGTGTTCTTATGGCTTAAATGAAGTACTTGGATCTTAATTTTAAGTCATTTTTAAATAGTGGGTTACGGTTTTTTTATGTGAAAAACATCTTTTAATCTGTGAACGCAGCGTACGCTGGATTAGTTTGTCACAATGAAGGGCATCCTCATAGCCTTTAAGACTTTGGGGTGACTAGCTGTTATCACGCTTGCTTTCTGTGTGCGTGGTCATGGGTTCATTCCCATCGGAGTCTCTTGAACGGAGTAGTTCACAACTCACTTTACGAAAAACTGTAGGTCCGGTCCTTAGCTCACCAGTTATTTAGAACATCAATAACAATTCAATCAACATAACCTTTAAGAATGAAAAGGACTTCCTAATCTCCTTTGTAATCGCTCTTTTCGTTGGGCCCCTCGACCAACCACCCTTTTCGCATCAGCTTTCCTTTTCTTAAACAAATACACTAGCGGAAAGTGAAAATCCCAACACAAAGGAGAAGTTATGTTAGATTAATTACACTTGGACAGCAAATTGTGTTGATGGGTCACAGCCCAGAGGATTGCGTGTGCAGCCTCACGGCGCATGCGGAATGAACTGTCTCAGCTTTTTGTAAGAGATAGTGTCATTGTAAGAAGGTTTGGTAACATGTGCTACCAGCATAAAGTCTGAAACGATGTGCATAACGATTGTTAACCTAACTTCAATCCGTGTATTTTAGTGCAAATCTCCTTTTCCTGAGACCCGCCAAAGTTAGTTCGCGAAGCAACCAAATAACGAGTAAATAATCGAGAGTTTGCTGTATGTATTATTATAGAAGTGTGTTCTTCATATTTGAAATTATAAATGACAAAGTTCATTTTTATTTCGTTGTTGAACCCAAGTTCATCTATAATAATACATTTTGCAAACTCTCTTTTTTTTTTTGTATTTCATAATTCATTGGTTTACGTCGTGTGTGGTGTTCTCGACAACTTATCTTCGTGCAATTCGAGAAGTGGGTATTTAAGCATTAATTTATTTCATTACATGAACCATTTTCTGTAATCGAAGCAGTTAAATCAAATATAGACTTACCACAACTTTGCTTTGTTTCAGATATTTGTTATGAATGGTATCGCTCAAGGAGAATTACTGACCCACCGAATTAGTGGCTACTACACTTCCAGTCAGTCGACAGTCAATGAAAATGATCCAGGTAAGGAGAGCAATATGTTACCATTTTTAATAATACTTCTATCGTGAATGAGGGAAAATGGAAGCAAAAAACTTATTTTCGTTAGCTGTTGCGCTATTGTTCATATAACATTACCGCTCCATATGAAATCGATAAGTTTTGAAAATAAGTAAAAGCTGCACTTTAAAAAAAAAACGAAGTTGCACATCATTTCTATCATGTTAGCAAAGACGAAATGTAAATTTACAGTTTGTTTCCTCTTCCCATGCGATTGTAGCAGCCATTTTTCAACGGGCATGTGTGTGCGTGATTGAGCGTTTACAGATACTAAAGTTATAAGGTTGGAATTGTTGTCATTGTGATAGTACAGGACTAGACTGTTACATGAAATTGGTATTTGTAAGATACGAAGTTTGGTAGTAATATGGCGGCGCTTTGGATATGCGGGATTACTTGATTGTGCATCTTCGTTAATGTTTTTAATTTACTTGTACTGGACATTTTAACCTAAAATTTATCGTAGTGTATCTCTGTGTGTTGAATATCAACCGTATTAAGTAACTTTGTAAATATTTTATTTCCTTCTAGCTGAAAATTGTGTGCAAAATTGCTAGAATTGAAAAATTGTCACTATTCAAGGTTACAAAAAGTGATAGGGGGACGAGATAAAAAATAAAACCTAAAATAATACAGTCCATATTAATTTGTACGGCGTTACAGTTTGAAATAAAAAGTTTTTATTATAAAAATGAAAATAAAACTTCACATAATGAAGAAGTAAGTAATTACGTGTTTATTACAAATACACGTATACAAAATTTAGATTATTTTAGAAAAGGAATTATTTCGTTAATTGAAATAAATAGGGAGGGTAACATTGCTTTTCAAAACCTCACATAATCTTATAGTATAAAAATAGCATGTTAGAGCGTAAAGGAAAACAAGAAGAAGAAAAAAGGAAAGAATATGTATAGAATTTTGCAAGTATAAATGGCTGATTTGAGGCGCTTGAGATCAGTGTAGCCAGATACAGTAAATGTTCATTTTGGTATTTTTGTGGTGTATAGTTTTTTAGTATCTAGAAAAGGAAACCACGTTTTATTTAAGTTAGTTATCCTTATCTGCGTTTAGAAAAATATTTTTTTGCTATAATAAAGCAAGAGGTTTGAACACTCCTACTCCTGTCAATATATGTCTTACCTTTATAAAACCAGACTCTTACGTTTTTACACTTAATACAAGCAATTACTCATGTAAAAAAGTTCGCGTTTTTTATCGCATTCAGTCAAATTATGAGGACAGTCTGGTTTTATACAGGTTAGACAATGCCTTAACTTTTTATGATGCGTGAATATTTATTATATTTCATATTATCTGCACTGTATGCAGTCAGAAATGTTAGACTAGTTCCGAAAGGCAAACAAAGCGTCGTACGAATAGTTCTGGACACATACCATAGTTCCACTATTAACTCATTCTTCCATTGTTAAATCATAATTATATAATTCGTAACAATGAAACGTAATTCCCCTGCCGTTTATTGTAACTTTAGGTGGGGCACAGTTCCCAACAATAGCTGGAATAAATTGTAGCTTTAATTAAATTGTTTTGTGGCTTAATTTAAAAAGCTAAGATGTAAATCCCGTGTTGGCATTCGACATACAGTTGCCACACTGGAGCACACTTGATTGTCTACAGAAAACTAACCTAACTAATCAGAAGGACCTGTGTTGGTCTGAGGGTCTTGACAAAAGCACCCAATTTATCGCAATTCTCCAGTGAAATGATAAAAAAAATAGTATCAACTCCACACCGCAGACCCCCTAATAGGTACGAATTTAATTCATTTGGGTGATTCCTGGCCACCGCAACAACGCCCATTCCAGCTTTACGTAACGGGAGTATGCTACTTTATCCAAGCAGCTTCCTAATTGTCTCGATAATGAGACAACACTGAAAATCCATTACCCTCACAGGGAATCCAAACCCGGGTCCACTCATGCTGCAAACCCTAGAAATAAATCTTTAAAAATTTATCCATTTTATCTTTTTGTCTCCTATTCTCAATTTTGTGGGAAAACTCCCCGCTGTAAAGGAAAAAACTGGTTTCTGCTTGAAACGCAAGTACCTATAGGTAGATTTTTAACGAAAATATTGGGTCTGGGAAAAAAAGTTCGTGGCGTTTTTTAGTAAAATTCAACTGATTTTCTTATAGGGTGCAAATGAATTTATTTAAACTAAATATGCTCCATTATTATCGACTATGTTTCGCCATTTTGCGGGTAGAGCCATGATGCCATCGGTGAAGAACTTCTGTGGTTTCTGGTTGAAAAACTGAATCAACTGGTTTTCACATGCTTCTTGTGAAACCAGCTTAATTCCATTGAGAGAGTTCTGCAGAGATCGGAACAATTGATAGTCCGAGTGTGCTATGTCTGGACTATACGGTGGATGCATCAAAACTTCCCAACCAAGCTCGCGCAATTTTTGACGGGCCATCAACGAAGTATGTGGTCGGGCGTTGTCATGAACACCTTTTCTTATATTCAATTCGGGCCGTTTTCTTTCAATTGCCTGACGTAATCTCTAGTTGTTCACAGTAGAGTTGAGAATTAATCGTCTGACCAACTGGAAATAGCTCATGGTGGACGATTCCCTTCCAGTCCCACCACACACACAGCATCACCTTGTTCGGCGTCAATCCGGGCTTCGCGAACGCTTGTGACGGCTCACCATCCCTTCTCCACGATCTTTTACGCTTCCGATTGTCGTACTGATCCATTCTTCATCACTGGTTATGACACGTTTGAGAAATGGCTCGTTTTCATAGCGTTTCAGCAGCGCATCGCAGATGTTCATTCGGTCTATCATGTTTTTCTCGCTCAACTCATGCGGAATCCACACATCGAGCTTCTTTTTGTAGCCAGCTTTGTGTAAATGGTTCAACACAGTTTTGTGGTCAATGTCTCTGTACCAATATCGACACTGCTGATATGTTTATCTTGCTGGACCTTTTCAAGAATTTCATCAGCTTTTTCAGTGATTGGACGACCAGAGCGTGGCTCATTTTTCACATCAAAATTACCAGAACGAAAGCGAGCGGACCATTTCTGCGCAGTAGATTTTGATAAAGTACCTTCTCCGTACACAGCACAAATTTTTTCACACGCCTGCGCAGCGTTCTTTCCTTTGTCGTAATAATATTGCAAAATATAGCGCAATTTGACATTACTGTTCTCCGTTTTCACACGCAAACAACTTTCCAACCACGGCACCAATTTCGCTGTTTATACACTCACAGTAACGCTCGAAGTGTCACCTTTCCAACGAGCGTTTAGTGGTGGCGCTGTGATCTGTGTTTCCTGAGGTATGTGCAATTGACGCCATCTATCGGGGAAACTCCACGAATGTTTTCCCAGACCCAATATTTTTTTTTTAAATAATAAAGGCGATTGGCAACACTACGGAAGTTCGTGTTCTTGTTATTTATAAAAGAAATTTCCTCAGAACTATGAAAGTGGTAATTATTCCCCAGGAGAAACGTGTGTATGTTAGTTCCGTACGAAACTGAAGACCGAACCACTAAATGGAGTTACCGAGCGGTCGTGGCTCAGTGGTAGAGCGTCGAGAGTTCGTGGGTTCAATCCCAGCGGCCGACCATCCTGATTGAGGTTTCTCCAGGGTTTTTCCTCAGTCACACTAGGCAAATGCCGGGATGGTAGCTTCAGCTTAGACCCTGGCCGACACCTTTCCTCTCGCCTGTCGTGGCCTGAGTCTTAGATGCCTAAAGACCATAAATAAAATTCAAATCACTAAATAAAGTTGTTATTTAGATATTGAATTTAATTTTATTTAAGGCCTTTTAGGTAACTTTAGCTCAGGCCGTTGTTATTTGGGTATACTAACGATTATAAAAGCTTTCACTTTTGATCATGATCAGATTATATTATTATTTTCTTTCACTTTCCAGAACATGGTGAATGTGGTCGTGAGAACTGCCACGATCTTGTCGTTCCGCTAAATGAATCCATCACATGTTTTCATCAGTTAAGAAAACAGTCTGATCTCCAGCTTATCAAATGTGTTCAGGATAACTCGTCACATCGAAGTTATTTTGTCAAACCACCGCTCAGTCAACTCACCTTATTCTTCATTCAACCGGAAATGGAAAAGGAATATCGAACGCATGCGCATCGGAGAGAAGATAAGGATTCTCCACCAACCCTGGCGTCCTCCAGGTTTAATACGTATTTTGATATTTTAGTCTCTGCTGTTGTATACATAGTAGTGTCTCTAGCTTTGTTCATTTTGTATGACCGACCTTTCATTTGGCTAGTGTTCTGTTTCCTCGCTACTTTGTGTGAACTGTTTATTGTTTTATTGTGTATTCGACAGCTGCTGGGTCCAAGGCACACTGGTAGCTGTATCAGAAAGTTATATGATCTGTGCATTCAGTGGTATCCGTGGCATGTGTGCGGTGCGGTTTTAGTCAGTTTGCCTTTGATCTCCGTATTTACCAATTTCTCGTGCACGAATTTTGTGGAGAACGATGGATCCGCAGAGTTTTTCTGCTACCTGTTCTTTGTTGGCCTCGTGCATTTTTGCAATTTTACACAACTGAATTGTTGGATGAAGAGTACTTTGGCAAGTTTTGCTGGAATTCTGTTCATAGTTGTTGTCGCATCCAAAGTTTGTCCGTGTCCGTTTGACAGTCTGAATGCATTGAACAGCAGCACCGTGGTTGAAAGTAAATCGGAGCTGAACATCACATCATCCAGTCACAGTTCACCGCATCATTTCCATGAAGAAATCGTTGTGGATATCTTTCTTCTTTTATGCCTTGTTTGGTTTTTAAATCGTGAATTTGAAATCAGTTATAGACTTAGTTTCCATGGGAGTGTTGTAGCTGCGAGGGACAAAGCCCGAGTACAAGTCATGAAAGACCAAGCAGACTGGCTATTACATAATATAATACCCAAACATGTAGCAGAACAACTAAAGAGTACCGCCAAATACTCTGAAAATCATAAAGAAGTTGGTATTATTTTTGCAAGCATAGTGAACTTCAACGAAATGTATGATGAATCGTATTTAGGTGGGAAAGAATATTTACGTGTACTGAATGAATTAATTGGTGACTTTGATGAGCTTTTGAGGGAACCACAATATCGGAATGTGGAGAAAATCAAAACGATTGGAAGTACATTTATGGCAGCGTCTGGTTTAAATCCTCACGTCCGAAAAGAAAACACTCACAAATATCAACATTTGTTTGAATTAATGAATTTTGCCATAAATTTACAGCAAGTGATTGATAACTTTAACCGAGATCTTCTAGAATTCAATCTGATTCTTCGAATTGGTTATAATCACGGAGATGTGACAGCGGGTGTAATTGGTACAACCAAATTGTACTATGATATCTGGGGCGATGCGGTGAACATAGCAAGTCGTATGGATTCAACCGGAGTCAAGGGAAGAATCCAAGTTGGTGAGGCTTGTTTACCAGTTCTGAAAGAAAGGTACGAGTTTGAACCGCGTGGATCAGTGTACGTTAAAGGAAAAGACAATATGAATGTTTACCTTTTGAAAAGGAAGAAAGATAGTTTTCCGGATTGTTAATGTCAGTAGATAGAATTTCTACCGCTTGCTTGTCCTCATCTCAACTCATCTAACCTTACTCTCCGTCCATGGTTTTCTTTTATTTAGAAGGAAGACATGAGAGAGCTTGTATTATTGTAGTTATAGAGTGGAGATTTTTCATGTGCTATATTAACTCATTTTTACCACATTCCTCCAGTACTGATATTTTTTTTTAACTTGTTCTTTGACGCTTGGGTATATTTGCCAGTAAAGGTAGGTGATATAAACTGTTTGTAACAGGTCTAGTCTGACCAAATATGTGTATTTTTAAAGATACACCTGTATCTTGCATATTATGTATATACTATATCTTGTGTAACGAATTTTTAAGTATTTATAACCTCATTTTAATTATATATTTGTGTAATTTTAATGAGGGGGAAATTGAGCTAATACAGTGGTTCTCAAACGTTATTTCCCTGGCACTGTTTTGTAAAAAAGACAAATCATTCTGAAAGATGATGTTTGTATGAAATTGTATAGTTTCCTTTATTCCGTAGGTTCATATTGGGAAAAATAATGTAGAATAAGCACTTAAAATCTTGCATACTGATCCAGAAAGTAATAACGTGTTACTCCGCGCGTATGCTTCTTTCTGTGTTGCAGTTCGACCATAATTACTGACTTTTAGACTAAAACCATTTGAAACTTTTTTCAAGAAAAGTTGTGAAAAACGTGGGTAATTCTTGTATTCAATATTTATTTTAACGAAAATAGCCCCGCAACATATGAGTTGCTACAAAGGTTGAGTTCCCGGATAATTCTTAATGGGCAAACTATGCAAGATTCTGTAAGAACCAGTATGAAAATTTAACAGCTGGTGTCATGTGAAATTAATAATAATTATGTGAGTGAGTGGCGTCCGGCTTGTATACACTCAGATTCATAGAAAATAGCCGCAGAAAACAACTCGCTTAGTGTAATATCAAAGAAATATGCAAAAGTCGTTTGAGAAGTTCTTGACTTAAGTATGAAGGAGTTTGGCTAGGAACCCAGTGGACCGTTGCTTTTCAATAAAGGTTTTTCTGGAGTCTACACACCTTTTCCCAGCCAGGCAACATTCTATTTATTGCAATTCGACCGCAGATATGACATCAACTGCATTTGTGTTAAAATGTTTGCCAACAAGATTATTGTCAAGGTACAGAAAATGTGGAAATACAAGAGAACTAGATCTGAAAAATAAGGCGCTTGGGCAATGATTTCTAACTCAGATTGAGAGAGAACTACCATGAGAACAGCTGACCGATAAACTGGGCCATCCAGTTTCGTAATGTAGGGTGCAGAAACCTTGTTGAAAGATAAACGAAGTTTTAAGAGCATAATTTAGACATTCTGTTGAGTTTTCCACGGTTTTAGCAATATGACGCATAGCACTCATCATGTGCTCATTGTTTCACACGATCAGAAGTCGCTGTCGACGAACATCCACTGCGGGGATCGTCTTCAGTACTCCCCCCCTCCCCCCTTCCCAATTGAAATTCCACCTCTTATTGGTTAACCATGGACTGGAATAGGACATGACCTGCCAGTGTACCTAGCATATTGTCATGGATGGGCAGTGTGGAATTGAGGTCCTTCATTCCCAGGTATTGGATCACTGCAAAAACTTCTACTGACCAGCTGCAAAAGAGAGAAAAGATATGACAGAACCTCGAAAGTCCGTGCATCAGTAAACAAAGGATTACATATACAGCAAGTATTATACAAGTACCTTCCAATAATCTTTCATATTTAGACCACCACCATACTTTTCAGACGAATCGTATAAATATATCTGAACAAGTGCAATGTTTGCTTTTCAATTTGCATTGAATGCAGTGAAACATTTGTTGCCACTCTGTGGAACCTTTTGAGCTTAGAGAACGTTTTCATTGGCCATTTTCTCTGACTGAGGTACATTGTGTTTTTTTTTCTACGATGCAAATGTAACTGTAACTCGCGTTTAAGATACCTTCTTCATGGTTTTGGTTGAACTGTTATTTGCGACCTAAATGAACTTTAAACATCTGAGTATAGACCTACAATTTAAGTAGGCTCCGAACGATTTTTAATCTACATGCATGCCACCAGAGTTCGAACCTGAGACGACTCGCACCTGAGGTGATTTCGTGTTCAGTGCACTGTACTCTGTTTAGAATGGTATCCTGAATATAAGGTAGATAGTGTCATAAACCTCCAGTTTTCTATCTACTATTTTAGTTGTAAAAACGTAAATTTAGCCAATTATCTGCCTCCAAGTGTACAGAAAGCTTCTAAACTTCTAAGTCTTTGCTAAGCTTTTCTACAACTTTTCTTTGTCTTCGTCCGGTAGAATGGTAAAAGGAAAAAATATGTCTGTTTTAATTGTGAATTTAGAAGATTTCAGTACATTTTGAGCAGAAAATTGGGCAAGTTTATGCGTGCGTTACAGTAAATAACACTGGGAATGCATATTTATACTAATTCAAATAGGAATTGCTTTTATCCACTTATAGTGATGATAATGAAATAAGCGAAGACGAAACTCATTTCAACAAGACTAAACAAATTGGTTGGATTTTCTCCCCTTCCCTCCAGTAAACAGAAACCAGAGTTTGAGAACTACTGACTAATATTTTCAGCTTACAGTCAGCTGCGCTACTAGAGTAATCCGCTGTGACTAGAGTTTATCTTCGCATGTAATCCGGAAATTATTATACAGGGTGCGACAGAATTGTTTATACTTCAGGTTCGGCTACTAGGAGGCAATTTGCCCACTTGACGTGCATTCCACGGCAATTAATTAAGAGCTTTGAATTGCTGTATTGGTCTGGCTAACGATATACGCTTTTGAGTCCAATTCTAAACCGTCTAGACGATTCTTCCGCATCCTATCTATACATAGCCCCGTTGGCGGATGTATTTAGGGCTCAGTTAGACTTGTCGTGCGAAGTTAAACTCTTAGACTAACTATATCTTTAATGCTATTGATTTTACGTAATACGTATGTTCGAAAAGGGGATAAGGCTGAGAGTATTATTTTAATTAGTCATTATTTAATCAGCAGTGTGTGATACTAATTTAATCTCGAAGTCAGCAGTGTAAGTTCTGTAACAAAATGCATTCTTATCTTTGAGAACTGAAAACTCAGAACTACAGTGAACGATGAATTTTCTTCTTCATGAAGGTAATATAATTTTGTTCAAGTACCTGGATATCCTTGGAGAGGGTTGTATTTGGTATGAAATCTTTACATATTGTGAGGTGGTGCAGTGAATGCATATGGCAAGTTCCTATGTTATTCTATATTGTGAGACTTTGAGTGCCTTCCATCTGTTAGTTGTGTATAGAACGTTTTTCTTACTTCTTTTTGTGTGTATAATTACTTTTTGTTAATGAATTATGTTTTTATAAAGATGCAAAAGAAATTTTCTAAATAGGATGTGATTAGCTCCCTTAAAAGAAATGTATGATTAATGATTTTAAATTAGAAAAAAGAACTGTACCAGTATGGTGTGTTTTATCTATTATTAATTTCATTATAACTACTGACATATACCGTCATTACTTTGTGTGCTTTCGGTAAGTTTGAAATGAACAATTATATGTAACAACTTCACCAACATATATCAAGATGGTATACGAAGAGCTCCGATCAAAGCTTAACAATGTGTATATTATGCTCGTTGAATTGAATTGAATTTATGGCTTTTAGGCATCTAAGGCTCAGGCCGGGATACGGGAGGGGAAAAGATTCGGGAAGGTGTCAGCCAGGGCCTGTGTTGAAGGTGCCATCCCGGCATTTGCTTGGTGTGACTGAGTGAAAAAACCTCGGTCAGGATAGTCGGCCGCTGGGATCGAACCCACGACCTCCCGAATGCTGCGCCAACGCTCTACCACTGAGCTACGTTTCGGTATATATGCTCGTATTTCTGTTGAATATTACACACACAGCTGACAAGAACTGACTTCTTTATGTATTTTTATTACAGTTTTGCTCATTACTATCTTACTCTCCTTGTGAAAAAAGACAGCTGCTTGAAATTATCAACTCGAAATACTAAAATACGTAATTACGGCGAGGTTAAACCTCACTTCCTTAGCATGTACATACTTATAAAAGATTTTTATTTATTTGTTTACTTTTTTCGTTTAAAAGAAAGGGAAGGTACTGCCTCAAATTTAGGAAACAAAACTAAGTGTGAAAATCATTCTACAAATTTTTATATGTATGTTCGATGCTCAAGAAGTTATGTGTAGCCCCGCCGTAATTATGTATTTTAATATTTCGGGTTGATAATTTCAAGTAGCTTTCCATTTTACAACGAAAATGAGATAGTATTGACCAGAATTGTGGTAGAAATACATCATGAAGTCAGTTCCTAACAGTTCACTGTTTAATACTGTTGTTAAGCTATAATCGAAGCTCTTCGTGTACCATCGGCTTTGGTTGAAGTTCTTACATATAACTTTGTTACTGACATATGACTTATAAGTATAATTACAATGCACAAGGAAGATGTTCGTTTTTAGTATGAACAATATATACACTTAGATTAATAAAAATTGACCGACTGATTTTTCAAAGGAAGAAAAGGCTGCGCAATCGGGTAATACTGAGCATGTACAAAATAAGGACGGTTTATTTTAAATCTATATCGAATACAGGCTCGGTGTTTCCATGTTTTGAATTTAACGGATTTAGAAAGTGTCCTCATCAGATATTTTTTGTGGATGTGAGTGTCGTTGCCTTTTGTGGAAGAAACGATCACAAAAAGTAAGATATTCCTAATTTAACTTGATATATATCTTCAGGAACCAACACGTCAAAAGGAATTCAAGAAAAAGAATGAAAAGGAAAGAATAAGTACAGTCAGCGTCAAAAGTTTGTACCTAGTCGTAATAAAATTTATTCTCCAAATAGCTTTGGAATGAATGGAACGTTTTCAATTTAATCTTTTGTAACTTACAGAAAATCACATTATCTTTACGTTACAAGAAACCGTACTCAAATCGGTCATTTGACTTCCGGGTACACACTTTTGGCTTTGACTGTACATAAGTTTGCAAGTATGAACTGCTTTGGTACCATAGCAACCAGATAATAACGTATGATTTTTATCTGTACTGTCCTGATTCTGTATTAGATTTGAATATATTTTTAAGAGGATTCAGAGAGTAGACCAAAATAAAACTTGTGACTATTTTAATGCTGAACGTTGCGCACAAATTAACAAACCGACAGACAGATTGTTCCTGCTACCGCGACTAATGGAAAATGGAAAATTAAAACACTTGTGGCCTTTTTGTGGTGATGGTCATTCAAATTAAATGTTTCCAAAATGTGACAGCTGAATTCTAATCCCATTATAACCAGCTGTAGGATTTCCTTGAAGTTATGTACTTGTATCTAAATTTTGAGAGGGTTTTTTAATTTACTTGTATTTATGAACTCTAGGCATTGTAGCTCAAGTCTTGTTGAAGAGTAAGGATTAGTGTTTCGTATTAGATCGAAGTAAATCAGTCATCAGTACATACATTTAAGTTCCCGTGTGTGGCCTGTAGCCAAGACGTTCAAATTTTAAACAGTAAGAAGGTCTTTGCGATATATGATCACTTCCAGATTTAAGAACGTGTTTCTTAAATCATAACTATTATTCTTAATTCTTAATTTGTTTCTTGGTGCAGAATTTATTTTAACGTGACCAAAAGCGTTTCCCATATACAAAGTTGAAAAGTTCATGGTGAAGGACTATCACTAGGTGTTTGTAATGTGTACTGTATAGCAATTTCGAGAGAGGGAGAATAATTAGTGAGATATGTATTATACGGTATTTTGGGATCGTCCATATCCCAGGCTAGAGGTATGTATCTGTAAACAGAGCCAGGGAAGATTTTTGCAGAGAAGGGGAAATTCTAACCCTGCTTCGCTAGAAATTGAACGCTGTTGTAGTATGTTCGTCTTCGTGTATGGACTTCCATTGTTCTGGCACTTCTCTTTTCCACAGCTGGTGAAGATTGCTGTGATGCAGTAGAGATGGACAGCAATGGGAAACAAGCAGCAATGATCTAATATCTAGCAATAAAGGGCCTCACTCCAAAAGTCATCCATGAAGTTATTGTGGAAACATTGGAGGATTATGCCCTTCATCACTAATATTGGATCGATCACTGTTTGTCCTCTACTCCATCACTAGCAGCACATCTGCTTCACCAGCTGTGAAAGGGGGGAAATATGAGGGCCATGAGTCTCCGTATATCCGTACACATACTATTCAGTAACCATTACAAGCACCTAACAATAGTGCTTTGTACTTAGATCACCAACTTGTCAACGTACTTCTTATCAAAACAGTATTCGTGACGTCATCAGAAGTAGTTATTGCTTTTTAAACCTCTCAGACAGTTCATTTATGGCTTTCTCAGCCTAAAACTGTACACTTTAATCCATGGGAAAAGGAATGGGGAGGATAGCGGTCCTATCAACTTAATCAAAGTATCATCCCGGTATTTGTATGATGCTACTGAAAGGGAATCCAAGCAAACTTATGTTAGGATGGCCTCTCCTGGAGTTTGAACACGAATCCTCCCGATTACGAGACGAGTATACTTCCAGCTGAACACGGTCAGTGGAGTTTAGTCGGAAACAAAGAAGTAGTGGACTAGGGTCTCGAATATCAGATAAAAGCTGTGACAAGGAAGTCTTAGCACTGATCATGGGACAAGCTCTTTGAACAAAAGTCGTCCTACAGGCTGAAAAGTGTAGTGGCCGACACTTGAAACTTATACGCCTAAAAATAAACTGGTTTTCGATCACTAACATAGGATTCTGAATGTTTTGTTCTTCGTAGAAGTTTTCTGGGGCCAAAATACTTCCAGTGAATATCATTCTACTGTGCCTTATGTATTTCAGTATACCTGTTCAGGGTTTAACCTGATATTTTAAAAATGTTAGGAATGTTACGAAAATTGATTTAATTAAAAGTTAGCATTTTATATTATTTTATAGTAAAAATTTGGATTTTTTGAAAATGAATTTCATGGTAATTTAAAGCAGGTGTAATTCTAAAATACAAGGAATAGAGAAACTCTCAAATACTCACCAACTACGACTTTTATTCTTTACTTGAGGAAAACTTGTATAATGTTAAATGTTATTAGCATTTTTGTTAAAATGTCGTGAAATTCTTTCTCATTTTGCGAAAATAGATTGCGTAGGTTAAGCCCTGCCTGTTAAATTACGCAGATTATTATCAATAGTCTTTCGATTTTTAAAGAGCTAGCAGTTCCACGTTTAACGAACCTTAATAGGAAGTCGTATCATTTTCGCTTACTACAATGGATCACGGTAGCTTTGAAATACTTACAGGAAAATGTACAAAAATAATCATCATCGTACTTTTTTAGTTATCTAGTTGTGTTACGATCTATTCGTGTTACTTTTCATAAGGACCTCGTAGAAGTGATAACATTATTTTGATAGGATATACTTTAGTTACTGTACGTAATTGGAAAATACATATGATTGAAAATGTCGAATTCCAATATGAAACATTATTGTCATTCCAAATCAAACATAATAACACAAAATACTCAGTTGGAGTAGAACGGTTCACTTTATCGTTCAAAGAATTAGTTAAATAACAATATGCAATGCAATTGAATACCTGGTTTCAGTTTTTAGTGTTGTGTCAACACATTTGTGACTTATTTACATGATTGAGTGGCTTACGGGAGATACTGAATCATTCACAAATCTTGTTTTGACCAGCATCTTTAAGAGAAGGAAATTAGAGCCAGAAAACATCTTTTGATAGAAATTTGTCAGTAGATGGTGTATTTCTCTATTAATGCTTGACATAACTAGATACTCGTGAAACTAGACACACTAATAATACGATAAACAATTTACTGGTAGTAGTTGTAATTGACTAAGGTGAGACATTTTCATTTAAAGCTCTCCTATGGTCATTTTTAATGCAGCTTGTGGACTTAACACACAGCTCTTGTCGGGAAAACGTTTGGACGGAGATTGTAGATGAGTGTGTGCTAGTAGAATTACTTATGAGAAAAAACGAGCTTACGCTGCCTTATACTAAGAGTTTGTTGTAACCTTCATTGTGATTGTTTGCTTATTCTCAATATGTTGAGGGAATCATAACGTAACTACAGCCGTAGTGTTTTTTAATCACGTTTGGCGGCAAAGCCATGGATTGGAAAAACCGGAGAAGGATATTTGATTTCGGGAGGCGTTATTTTCATTAAAAATCTGCTTAAACTCATTGATTTGTTAGTGATTTTTAACTGAATGTAAGAATTGCGCACACAAGAAAGCAGACATCACCATAGAAGAACAATAATCATTACCAGAAGTATACCCATTATCGTAATCTCAGCCTTTCACAGTACCAGCAGTTACCGATACTGTGACGTCATTTACAGTAACTATGCTTACATCATTTGTTCGTTGCCAACTCCTTACTGGGGAGAAAGGTTCCTCCGAAACTTCCACTAAAAAAGTTGCCTTATGTTCACGTCATATGTAAGAGTTTGTATTTGAACAATAAAATATTAAATAAAGCAAAGAGACGAAGGATTCCCTGTTAAAAATAAAAGCGCCCGGCAACACTGCGCCCTTGAATCTCAGATAAAACCAACGTAGAATTGTAACTACTTTGTTGCTTGTGGTTCCTTATATTAGTACAAAAATACTTTATACTCCGAGACGATTAATAGGCATACGTTTTCATCTAGATGTGATTTATTCGTGGGTAAGAGGTGTTTTATAAAACCAACACACAAAGTATGTCATGTAATTGTATGTATGTTTCGTGGTCATTGTATTCTTATATGCTGTCAAGTTAGGAACAAGCTTGTATTGTGTTTTTCGTTACCAATTATGTACGTTACTTCAAAGCGACTGTAAGCTTGAGAATTTTTGTTAATTTAGTATCGTTCTCCAGTCCTTTCAGTGTGTAGTAATTTACTAAAAAGAAAAAATAATGCTTTACAACTTACGTTACTTTCATTAAAAATATTACGCGTTACCATTTTTAACGTTACTTCTCCGGAAAAGTAACTATTTGCATTACGTCAAAAGTAACGTTTTGCATTTTTCTTATTCCGATCACGAATATGACTGAAAATAAAAGTATATTTAACTGTCACGAAAGTGAATAAGAGCTGCTGTTAATTACGCGTCTGAATGATGCAGCAACACATTTAAAGACTAATTAAAGTTTCACCGATGTTAGAGGCCAGTCTTTGTCTGACTCTGCCGTAGGATATTGTCACGACGTGAAAAGTGTGTAGTGGACGGAAGCAGCGAGTTCAGGCCTACGCTAAACCCATTCTCTAGATCAGATACAGCTAATTTTACTAAAGAGCTGCGCTGTGATCATACTGACAGTAGTACCAGGAATGTTGTAAACCTTAAAAAAAAAAAAAACTGGTGCTGGGTTTAAAGAAAACCTCACGAAAGTCCCCTTAGTTTCCTTTATTTTTTTTTTTTAAATGTGTATTAACAACTTCTGGAAAAGAAAAGCAAAAGTAACGAAGTTACTGTGAGTTCAAAAAGTAACGCATTACTTCCCAAGAGTCTTTAGTCCTCCTTGTTGTGACGGCAGGTTGCCTTTCGTATCAATCCTGTATCTTAATTTGGAACTCAGTTATGCCGTTACTAATATTTTTAATCTTACTTTCCTTAGTAATTGACTTTAGCGTGTCATTTTGAAGGAAAAAATACTATCTTAAACATTATCCGTGACCTTAACCTTAGTCCAGTGTACGATCCCGGCATTCATTTAATGTGACGGAAGGAAAACCAAATGGTGCTTCTGTTAGGATGACCGGTCTTGAGGTTTGAACCGGGACGTTCGTATTAACGAAGTAAGTTAGTTTCTGCTGACCAAGCGTGATTTGTTTTTCCATTGAACTCGAGCTACTAAAATAAATATCTTAAACCGTAGATTTCATGAGCTGCCTATCAGTAGGTTCATATTCAAATTTATATATGAATCTTGTAATTTTTACTGTTTATATAATATATGGGTGTACCAATGTAAATGCAGGATTAACTTTATATTAAGTACACCAATGTAAATAATTGCTCCATAAATTTATGTTCAAACATATTCGAAGACGTATGTAGCTACATGTGAGCGCGCGTGTGTAGTGCGTGTGTGTGTGTGTCTGTGTTTCATATGAATTTAAAATGCAGAAATATCATAATTACATCACATAATGAACATATAAAGTGAAAATTTATCCAGTATTTTAAAGAATTTATGTAAAGTATATTTATTATGTGTACTTTCTGCGTCATTTATATATTTATAAAGCCTTTTCTGTTAAATATATCTTAATCACTAAATATATATAATCACTAATTTGTGTGTGTGTGTTTTACAAATATTATTAATCATTGTATCTTGTAATTAAAATTTAGGTTGAAACATATTTAAGTAGTGTATTAATGTACTATAATGTAATGCTTTGTAAAATATTGAGTGTTTCGTTCTGTAAAACAGTTGTATTCTTTATTAATTGCTTTCGAAATGAAAGATAAGAATGTTAAACCGTATTTCTGCCAACTCTGTTTAAGTGTACTCGGAATAAACAAGTTCCGTATGAAATCTATTCAGATAAACATATTTGATTTTAAAGAAATGGCGGTACAGAATCAAATTACTTCAGGAAGAATCAATTTAAGAAAATAATGTTACAAATACAGTAGAAGCTCGATTGAACTCGGTTGTCGAGAGATATGCTTCACTCCGCGTTATAGCTTAATCGCGGTAAATCGAAAAATGGCCTATAGGGTGACTGGGCGGGAGATTGGGGGAAAATAGTACAATACAATTTTATGAAAGGCACTGTACCTAAAATACAGTGAAGCCGTGATAACATAGGAAGAAATAGTGAGGCTTTAAAGAGGGATCGCTGCAAATTATCATATAACAAGAAGTTCACTTACGGAAGTGATCGTAATGTTTTCTTCACAGAGTGCCTGCTATTTTCGCTCATCTTTAGCACGGAGTCGATATCAGTTGTGGATTGTAATACAGAATCCATTTATGCAATTCGTTTCTACATTTTTAAAAAATAATCATTTTATTGTTGTTGTTTTTCGGGAGACATACTTTGTACCACGTTAAATCGGGCTTCCACTGTATTGTTTTATGTATCAAACGTGTTCTTACGATGAATTTCTTCATTTTTTTAACCTATATCTTCTGTTGCAACAGGACAGAAGGACAGTTCAGATATTTAGTTAGGCAATGAATGTAAGTTCCCTAGAGCAAGCAACTCAGTTTTCATTGCGAAAGTTGGCCTGCGGAGAGTATTCCAAAACTACTGTATGTATGTCTCATTGTACGGTTCTGACTGAAATCCAAAAATTCGCTGTTTTTTAAGGTAATGTGGCGCAGGGTCTCCATTAATAGTATCGGTTAATTTTTTTCTTCATCACGTGCTTCAGGTTGTAAACTGCGCTCCCATTGTAAAAGTTTAGTTCATTGGTTGTTGAATCTGAACCCAGATTACTCGCTTATAGAGCAAGTTGGCTCTACTATTAAACTTGCCAGCGACATCACCACCACATGTCTATACAGAGTATCTTTCAGGTGTTAGTTGAACCAATTTGTGTCTGCTGCTGTTGATAACCATAAGTACTCCACGCCGTGTAAAGAAATTGAATTCCAGAGCTTAGCACTTTGTGCAGCACCAGATAATTGAAGGTTTGTTTGCGACCTGGGTTCCATTCCCGTTCTGTACAGTGACTAACGTCTCTTAGCATTTTAAATCCTGTTACATCGTTATGCAGGGTTCAGCATAAGACAGTTAACTGTATTGTTCTTTTATTGTTGGTGATTTGCAAAGCGGCAGAAACAAACTAGCGTCTGAGCTGTGTGTTTCGATGCACTCTGTCTCATACCAAACAATAAACAGACTGATTTACGCCGCGCCCAGTAGATCATCATAATTATCGCTATTGTTGCGCCGAAATCTCCGGTCCCGATCTTGGACTTCATCTTTGTTTTAGCGTACGATTTATCTTTCTTAATACTGTTAAGAAATTGCATTCTTGTTATTGTGTAGACAATAAACAATGTCCTAACCAGTTCTTTTTTCACGTTATTTTGTCTATTATTGCTCATTTCTCCCCTACTTTCTTCAGCACTTAGTCGTGATGTATCTTCTGTATCAGTTGATCTCTTCCATCCCCACATTTTTAATTCTTCCAATATTCTCTAGTCAGTCCTTTTGTAGAATCCACGTTTCCGCTCCATACAACAGTGAACTCTTTAAGATCGGCCACTTTCGTCATTGCTATTTTCGCCTGTACCTCTTTTTCGTACTTTATAGCTCGGCTACTTCACAGATACTTGAAGTTAAGATAACTGTTCTGTTTGTTTCTCTTGCAGTTGGCTGTGATTGTATTTGTTGAATGCCCGTAGTTTTCTTTATTCCATGTACCTCAGCACAGCTTTCGTTTAGATGTTGTAACATCTTGTTAGGTAACATTTTATTCTCTGCAATTAGAACGCATTTCAATCTTCTTCCACCGTCTGTAACTGCTCCTTCGTTATTGAAGCATGTCTTTTGGAGATTGTTAAATAAATATAGCGCATTCTTGCACTCACCCTTCCATATTGCGGTTCATTCTGTCACGTCGCCCTCTAATTTTCCTATTTATAGATCCTTTATATGCCTTAGATCTTTCTTCAATACTTTTATTATAATTTATTGGTTGACTCGATCGAACGCCTTCTCAAAATCAACAAATGCTGTGTATACCTCCCTGCCCTTCTGTATGTGTTTGCTTCTCATCAGTTGTTCCGTTTTCGAAATCCAAACTTTTCCACTTCAAGTTCTACCGTATAATCTTCGGTTCAGTATTCTTAGAAAAATCTTTGCTGAATGTGCTGTCGGTATCTTGCATTCTTTTCAATCACATCATTGTTATGTGATATGTAATTGCCATGTTTGTAGACCAAAAGAAAAGTTTGACCGTTTATAATAATGAAAATTTAATGCTTCCATGGCAGCGTGTTTTTCGAATAGATATGTGCCCATTTAAAGACGACACAGTATAGACAGTTCTAGTCTGACGGCAGAAACTTCGAAAATCTAAATCGTAAAGATACAAAGAACTATTATCTTCAAGGAAAGCAACGAGACTCTTTTAATGATGTACAAAAATGAAATGACTCTTACGAAAAATTAGGCTTGCAAATGTGTACTCTTTTCCTCTAACCCTCTGAAAAAAGCTTGCAAGCAGAGACGAAACGTTGTTTATAAAAAATCGTATACAGTAAATCTTAACTTCTGAGTTCATGAGATTAACATCTAATCATCCATAATTAACAATTAATACAACATAAAAACAATGAGTATTAAGACCTGTTTCATAATTGAAACCCCCCGACAAAGAGTTTAAAAAATAATAAAAGGTCTTGGTATAAGAAAATGAAATGAAATTCAATAGATCTGTGCTTGGTGAAGCTTTAAAAGAACTTAACATCATATTCGTTAATGGAAACTTGTCTACAGTTCTGTGTCCCCCTATCTCCGTCAAGTTTAAATGTAAGGTGAAAATTTAGTTGCCTATCCTAGGGAAGTTGTGCGGTAGAAAACCCCACAAAAGATCGATATTAACTCTCACATAATAAAATACTTGTGTAAACAAAGTGTGTTATCTCTATTCATTCATTCGTTTAACGAAATGGTTGGTTATGGAAACGTTTTAATGAAGTACAGTCATGTATTGAGATTGTATTCTTTCACCTGAGCTGATTTGTTTCTTTTTCAAAAAACGAAAAAAGACAGAAAATATTAATGTAAACTTTATTCAGTTTTTGTGTTGTTTATTTTGTGCTTAAATTTGCAGTTGCACTGCTTTTGTTGTGAATAAAATAGTGTACTTGTTATGAAGGAAATAGTGATTCATATTTGTATTCTTTTCTCTAGTTGAAGGTGAGAGAAACTTCGTAATCTATTTCATGAGTTTTTACTTCTGTAGCACTTTTGCATTTGTCAAATTTTTTGTAAATGAAATTTCAAACAAACACCAAGAAGTGATACAAACAAATCTATGCAGAAGTATAATTAATTTCCGACCTTGACAGCGAAAAATTACGTCGAATTATTTATTTCTGCAGTCCTTTTAAGTATAACAAAGGTCTGAGCACGATGTAATAATTTATGCAGATTTTTTCATTAAAAAAAAAATCGTTTCGCCATGAGCTATTTAAAGGGTATTTGCTTCATGTAAACGTATTGTTTGATGTTGAATGTAAAGGACATAGTCACAGAAGGAAAACGGTCAGATAATCTAATCTGATTTTCTCAAAAACTTTTTTCTAGAACATTTCATACTATTTTTATGCTATCTTATTAGTAATGTTGGTATTAGAGATAAAGCCTAATTACTAATACGAAATCATTTTGATGTACCTGGTGTGATACTTTCCTTTTAATGTTTAAAAGATCGAGTGCCATTTAACATTACTTTATCTATCTATATAAAAAAAAAATTGTAAATGAACTTATCTTAACCTCGAACTTTCAGTTCCGTGAGGAAACATGTTTCCTGGTATTTTATTCGCGATTTTTTTTATTATTATTATTATTAACGTTTCACAAACCTTCTCGAACTGGAATTACGGATAGACTTTGCATTTGGAAAAATATTACAAAGGGTTGACCCGAAAGTAACGTTTTTTTCCAGTAATAATTCCTTACTAGGTGAAATTAATCCTTGTACTCACTTCCTACGATTCTCACTTCGTTCAGTTTTCGCTTATTCATTCGTAAAGTCAAAAAAATTAAAACCGGTAGCTAATATGAAAGAACCTATCTGTTTTCTTTATCCATTTGTCGCTGACCTCCCCCACTAGTTCCCCAGTGTCCCAGTTCAGTGTTCCTTTCTTATCTGTCATAATGTCTGGAAGCTGCTGGAGATGTCACTTTTGTTTATTTTGGAATTTATTGGTCTAACGTGAAGACACGTTAAGTCGATCAGAACAAATATGAGCGTAGTTTTAATATTCTCGAGAAATCAGCAATTAAAAAAAAAAACGCAAATAAAATGCCTACGAAATGTTACCCCGCGATTTCTCCCTGTATATTTTAATTCTGTTTAAAAGGCATTCCTCGCATCGTAAGTTTTTTTTTTTAGTAATTTTATACAAGTTGACACATGCATTGGCTGTCAGTATTTTCCCCCTGTTATTGTAAGGTGTAAAATTTTAATATTTGAATAGGAAATTTACAGTTGTAATGAAACAAAACAAAAGAAGGTTAAGTATACCTTACATTGTGTCTGAAATATTTCAGTGTGTACATATTTTCCTGCTTACTGCAGGATACGGTAGGTACGTCAAATGTACCGTATTATATATATATATATAAAGCTGTGTTTTTGTGCGTCTGTATTTGTGTATTGAATGAATAATCTTTCTTTATTTAGAATTGAAATATTTCTTAAAACAACTTGGCTTTATATTCTAAATAATTAATTGTGGAAATAAGTACCTACTTTAATCTGTAATGGCGCTGCTGATTCTTAAATGGGTGTCAATGAATATCTTAACCTCATAACGAGTATTATTAACAGCAGTTCTGTAGATTTTATTATGTTTATTATACCATTTATGAAGAGGCAGTGGATTTGTTTTACTTGTGGATTTTTATCTGATTTGCGATATTATTTATTCCGAAGCAAATCAAACGTAATGAAATTAAAATTTTCTAACTCAAACTCCTGTAATAATACCAAATGCCATAGAGGCTTTGCTTTTTTTTTCAAAGTTGAAATTCATACGTTGAACGTATTTTGTAAATTTCTTTTGTGACAAGTGAATAAGTATATAAAAGAAAAAATACTGCTAAAATAAATAAGACCGATTTGTGTTGCATGTTAATTCATTTAATTCTAAAAAATAATGTTTTATTTCAAACGTTTTATCTTTATCCTATACTAATTTTTAAGTTTGATGATAAAATACGAGGGCAAGTCAAAAATTATCCGCACTTTCACTATAACTTTCTTTAGCCTTGAAGACACGCTTTCAGGCCAGAGAAATCGGATCACTGCTCTCTGTTCTTCATTGGTGCACACTACCAGCGGAGTGGCCATGTTTACTCTGTAATAGAACAAAGAAAAATGGAACCATTAAGATGAAACCTGAGTAACATAACCACAAGAGTTCCACGTTGTAGTACCCGAGAGGCAGTGCGACCAGTCTAAAGAAAGTTATGGTGAAAGTGTGGATATTTAATCAAGTGTTCGATTCCTGGTGGGGACACAGGTTGTTCGGAGCCCACCTGTGGTTCGTCAAACTACGTCCCGGCTGATCTGCAGCTACAAAATCTTACAGCTGATGTGCACTGAACGTGCGTTTACTAATTCTGTATAATTATTAGTTTATACGTGCTACTGTTTCGTTAGGGCTACTGTTTACGTGCGTGTTGTTTCCCAGTCGTACATTTTCAATCTTAAAAGTACGTTTCTTCGCATCGTCACTGGAGTTCCAGCTCTGCTCAAAGTCATCCCGAAAGATTTTCTTCGGCTTCACTAGATGAATGCCGGAACTGTATCTCAACTAAGGCCCTTGGTGCTACGTTCCTCATGCATTTCCCAGAAGGGATTACTTAGGAACGTCACTCGGTAGACGTGACGGGCTTACTTGGTAGCTGTCGAGTCCATAAATAAATTAGCATCAGGTTCACTGTACTCTGTTAATTTTTCCATTAAATTAGTTTTTAAAATAACAGACTGGCAATATACAACAGCAAATTAAATACTCGGGGGCTCCATAGTCTAGTGGTTAGAGCTTTGGACTCATGTCCGCATGGTCCCGGGTTCAATTCCCGGCTGGAGTCCGACTTTTCGGCGTCCACCGAGCGTCATGAGGCAAACTGGACGTGACGGCCACTCTGTCTAGAAATCCTGTTCGTAGCCAAGTGGCGTGCAGTACTGACCACACTGCCGTCAATCAGGTGGACGCAGTTCCACCAACCGCGGACAGATGGCGTTGGAGTAGGCACAGGACCTTTCGGTCTGTAACGCCCGTAGTTGTTATTATAAATGAAATACTCGGTGTAAAAGAATTTGAACAAGTTTCAAATATTAACATTCAAGTACTTCATACTTAAAATGCCATTTCATGTGGTCCGGAGAAAAATACCGATCCAGTCACACGATATTTCCTGTTGCGGAAATAGTAAACTCCGTTAATTTTTGCAACAATGGGAACTCCGATAACGTTCCTCGATTGTCGTGGCTCGAAAAAAGGTTTTAAAATTAATCTTGGCACGATACAAACAGAAAATATTGCTTGTTACGAAGATCTTACTATCTTGTTCCAGCGCTTTGAACCACTGTGCATAGGAAAATGTGACGTAATTTTGAATTGATTGACAAATACTAATTCCAAACACGACGTCGCATCATCTATAAAATCCCTTACCTGGATATATTTAATAAAGAGGATATTTCAGTTGATCCGATTTTCTATCGACTCTTACAAGTAGTAGGTTCAATGTATTTTTTAATCCGTGCTTTAGAAGCTCCCAATAACAGCCGAGTAGTTACCTAGCTCTACTTCAGTACTAGAGATCCTGGGTTCGATACCTGATGGCAGGTCCTAGATTTCGGTGTTGATCCAGGATCGTAAAGCCAGTTGGGGAGTTCCTTGAATGAAGAAGTAGCGGGTTTCAGTATTAATAGCTGGATAAAGCTGTAATGGTGATTATTCCACGTGATACCCTTGTTAACGAAAGTCGCCTGGCAGAACTAGGATTGATTTCGACTCCAGCGCCATGGAGTGTAGTCAGATTAATTTTGTAACTTAAAGAAGCTCTGTTGGACTGATTGAAATGATGTCTCTGTAGTATGAAGAGATGAAGACTCCCTTAAGCACATCAAAAGAGTTAGTAATCAACAAGATTTCGTCGAGGAGTTATTCAAAAGTAAAACTGTCAGCGGTGTGAACAGGGTTGAAAAAGAAAAACGTACACACAAGAAAAGTTTTTTTAACAAAGAACAAAACTACTTTGTTGTAGACAAAATAATAGTCAACACAGGGTGTTGCGGAAAAACCCCGACAACAAAAGCACCTCACGAAATTCCTGACATGTATTTGACAGGAAACTTATTTATTTAACATTATTTTAACAGGAAACATTTGTATAGTCTCGTTGGTCTACACTTTTCGTTTCAGTGATAGGCTGCTGAAAGCGCGGGAAAATGACCTTTTAGAGCTTGATATTGCTAATTCCATTAACAGTAGAACTGAGGCGCCATGGTACCCTCAAAAACTTCAACTGTGTTCTATCCAAAATTGTTCAATGGGTGCAGCACAAGGGATTACCCAAAGGAAGTACGGGAAGGGTGGGTCTTAAGCATAAAGTTGCGTATAACAATAATCGTTTGCGACAAGTCGATATTTCCGGAATTATTAAAAAAAAAAATGCGTTGTTACATAACGAACAGGAGTATATTACAATTTCAGCTAACATTTCGTGTATTTTTATTATCAGTATGATATGGTACTGCGTGCTGTTATATTTTGGGCTATGTTCTAAATGTTATGATTTTTGTTGAAAAGGGAATTTAACTTATATAATTTGTTATTATCTTTTTATTTATTCATTTAACGCAAGTTGATAAAGTGAAAACAAGAAGAATAAGCGCGTTCTATGCATTGTTAATGTTTTTAAATGTTCAAGAAGTTCAGTAGTTGACCAACAGATGGCAGCATATTTTTATGCATGGCGGCAGGCTAAAAGTGCAAAATTGATGCATTAAATAGTTGTTTCTAGTTATAGATTAAAAGTAAAAAAGCATTTGGTTATTGATAGTTAAAAGTTTGAAAAGCTGTAAATGAATTTAAGCTATTGTAAAGATGCTGAGATTTATTATTCACAGGAAGTTAATGCACATGGTAATGTAAATAAGCTTGTCAGGGAACGCTAATAGAACTTTCATTAATCGGATTTATTTTCTGATTTTAAAGAATAAAACAGTTCAATTTTATTATATGAGTTTTTCTTTCGGGGCAACTTGCTCTATGTTCTAAGAAAAGCTATTATCTGCTCTAAGGAAGCTAAAAAGCGCCGCAGAGCAGTATAATAGTATGCCTTAAGGTTTTTACGATTACCTTTGTAGTCTCCACTCTATGTATAGCTGCATATTGATTTGGAACAATTAAGTAGACCTGTCGGAAGCTAATTTCATGCAAGATATAACTTCAGCTGCTTTCCAAGTTTCATGCGAAGAATCTACCTATTAGAAGCCCTGAGATTTCTAAGTAAAAGCTCTACCGTTTTAGCCAGCCGAAGGAATAATCATTGAAATATAAATATTGTCACGACAAAGTTATCCTTCAGTGAAGACGTTACATATTACAATCAAAATATATATCCTAATAAAAGCCTGATAGATAGATAGCTAATCTTCATTACAAGTAAAAGAGACTTATTGCGCAGTTACATGGCAGTGATTACGTTTGTCGTCTTACTCGCGTTATTTCGACCCACATTTACTGCAGAGAATGTCTGGGAATTCCCTACTTTGGAGAATCAATTGCACAATTTTGAAAAATGCATTTTTGGATCGAGCAGGGTCTTTTAAGGGTACCATACCGCTTCAGTTCTACTGTTAATTATATTGGCAATATCAAGATTTTGAGTCCATTTTCTCACGTTTTCGGAAGCGTAAAGCTCCAAAACTAAGTATTTGTGCACACTGGATGGTCTGAACATTTTTCTTATTTTCATGTCTGGAATCACGTGAGATGTTTCGCAACACCCTGTATATTTATTACACACACACACATGGGAGGCTGCGGTTTCTCAACGGTTAGAACGCTCACCTCTGATGCTTCTGGTCGTCAGTTTAAATCTTACTCGTCCTATGTAATCTTCATGGTGGACAAACACCATGTGCGTGGGTTTTCTCGGGGTTCTCCCACTTTCTTCATTCCAGCAGTCATCATCCATTCGGCCTGAGCCAAAGTTGCCTGAAGGCCTTAAAAATTCAAATTAAAGATTAAAATGCCAAACAAATTCTAGGACTTGCTGAATCCCAATCGGTCCAAATATTCAACTTCGGGAGAAAGAAATTGTGAATTTCTCGATTTTCGTTCATAAGATACCTTCGTGAGGCATTACGGAACGATCCATCTTTGTCGCCCGCAGAATTAGTAAGTAAGTGTCGGTGTGAACAATCAGGAAGAATTGTTCGTTCTCTACGTATATTTTTTCTAATTTCCTTACACCTTCGATATATAATTACCTCATACGGTGTTTACAGAAACTCTTCATGCCAAAAATGATTGATAACTTCTTATTATGCGAATGATGATGAAAATATTTGAGTTGGGATTTTTTTTATTTTAGATTAGTGTGTGTGTGTTTAACCTTCATTACTCGTGGAAACTTGAAAAGTAAAAAAATACTTCACTATCTACTTTCTATTGTGTTGGATTTTGTTCTCTAATTTCTGTTATAAAGGTTATAATTAAGAAGCACAAACTTACACACTGCTTCTAATTTCCTAAGTTTGATATTTTAGTTGTTTTAAACATATTAACCCTGATGTGAACATAGTTTGGTCGGGAGAAGACTGACCATGAAGCGAGAAGGGGGAATGCGATAGGTACTCTTGATATCAATGTTTGTACTTTGTTTACATTCCACTATCATCAAGTAAAGTCACATGCCAACTTCTCGCCATGTGCTCATCGTGTGTTCAGTGTGCTCTCAACCTCACACGTGTTCACACCTCTGAAAGAGTTCTTTGAACTGGTAGATGAAGTTCAGTGGATTGGATGAAATATTTTGAATTATTCTCTTTTCTCAAGATGTGGCGATACGTGATGTGATCAAACTATTATCTACTAAGTTTTAGTGACGTATCTAGGTAGGCCTACTATTTATATCTTTTGAATTTGAAAATTATTCTAGTTTACAGTACGATGAGGAGTAATTGGAAAAACCTAGTCGTTTACATAGAAAGGAATTCTTGTGTCAGGATGTTCCTTTCGTGAAACACGTTCTGTTTTGGATTCAACCCACACGTCTTATGTTTCCAAATATGAGCGTTTGAATGGAAAGTAATGTAAAGACATATTGCACACTCGGAGGACAATTTATTATCCAAAAATGTGTTATGTACCGTGCAAATATCAATTAGCTTTGTCGTGTTGATATCTGAAATATTCGTTTCCGGAAGCGCTTCTCGCCTTCGACTTGAAGGCTACTTTAGTCAGAAGATCCCGGCATTCTTTTTGTTGACTGAGGGAATCAGGGAGAGGCCAGCTCTGAAATTCCATTCAGGGATATCTCAATTACGAGGTAAATACGCTTTCATTGAGACACGCTGTTCTTCCAGTCATATAGTGATTCTCTCTTCACCTAAGGTACTTTTTTGCTCAGATTTTTTTCAAAACTAAACTTTAATAGAACTTGGAACATTCAATAAGTTTTTGTTTTAAAACAAAAGTCAAGCTGTAACCGTGGAAATTACAAGGGACCTTCATTATATTGAGAGATTGATTTCTAAAAACGCTTAGCATCGCCGGATTAAGCACCCACAGAAACCCAGTAAACAAGAATCTTTATTGGCGGAATGGAGAAAAATGACTTCAAAATTAGATTTCTTTTATTTATTTATATTCTTAATTCTTTCCAGGCGCTGCAGTCAATAAGAACTTCAGAGACCAACAGCTGATCTTTAAGTTGGTCCACGACCGTCGGAAAGGTAGTTGACGCTGGTCCGTGTATGGGTTCAGAGTGACCATGTAACGCGTCTAATGTAGCAAACCGATATATTATTCGACTCATATAAACTTATAGATCACGAATCTACAAAACTGTTTGTGACAACTTGATTTGTAAATAATTTAATCGAGTTTGTGCTCATATTGAATGCAATATCAGACATGTTGTTCTCGACCATTTTGGCATTTCGAATGATGAACTAACTTGTCGAAATCATCTTACGTTCCATCAAATTTGTCCGTAGCTTCAACACAGAGAATTCGAGGTAAACTCTGGCTGTGAGTCTGATAATGATAGTGGCCAAGAACCTGCTGATAGTGACGATAACAGAGAAAGCATGTGAAGCCCGACTAGATGATGATGTATCCCTCAAAAATGCTTATTGTTTTTGCGCGTTCCATCCAAGGAATACCTGAAATATAAACTGCTGAGATTTCATTTGCTTTATCGATACGAAGCTGAAAGAGAACCCAGTGAAGAAAATCAACTAAAGGGTAGAAGAGATCTTCCCTGACATGCGAAGGAAAAATATGATTGTTCATGTTCGTACCATCCGAATGTGGGCATTACACATCAAGCAATATTGTGTCCAGGTTCATCACAGACAAAGCTAGCTAGTCATTTCGACACAACGATGAAAAGAAATGGGAAATGAATTTGTCGTTAAAACAAAGCAAGTGATTAAACAGCTCACGGGTTATCAAAGCGGTTTTGACAAAGAGCTGCAATCTGGGCGGACGTGAGGACAAGTGAATCTCTACGCTGACCTTGGATCTCCAACAGTTACTAGCCATTCAAATATGGTATATATCCAACCGTGTCCATGAATGGGAGATTAATCAGTCCGATGTGCCTCCTCAGCTCCGAGCCAAGTGGTGACTTTCCAGCCAACAGAAGTGACGATCTACATTCGATCTTATGCTGGTAAAGTTGCAAATACGATCAGGATAATCAGAAAGAGTTCCTGACTGATTCATGAAAGACAAACAAAAATTGATGAGTTGGTGTAGAAACCGGAAGACGTTGAACTAATACGGTTCGTCATCCCTGATGGATGCGCCTCACTGATTCAGCCGCTCGACTTGTTATTATTCTTCCTGTACAAAAGCTTCCACACATCATCTGATTTAAATACCTGGCAACGAGAAAATCTCATCAATCTTCACTTGCTCTTGCGAGTTTACGCTCCATTTTTCTCTAAATTGGATACTTCTTGACGACATACACTAACCATTAATTCTATCAGTTGATTACTGCTTCAGTTTCAATACGTGTGAAACATTTCATGAACCCGATTGTCCCTCTTTATTTTTTCTAATATGCTAACTGTTTCTTCCATTTTTGTCTCAACCACACAATCATCCTTAAGATACACAATTTACTATGTCGGTTGGAAATGAAATAATAATAGTTATTTTATAAATTTTGAGCATCTGTAGTTTTTGTCTCATCAGTGGTCCACCTGTAAATGTCTGTTGAGATGTTTCTCTCGAATGGTGGTGTGCACTATTAGTGATCGAATTTATATTATTGTTGACTGCTGCACTTCTAGTATCTGAGAAGGACATATCATAAGAAAGGTTTCTTCGAGTTCTGAAGTTACTTCTCTTCCTACCTGTTTACAGTTTGACGATAAAATTTCTTTGGATGCTTAATCCGGTGATACTAAGTATTTTCAGAGTTCAAATTCACAATCTCTCTTTTTTTGTGGGGGAGGGGGAGCGTAATTTCCAACTTATATTGTTAAGATTCTTACCCTACAATGGTAGAATATCTAATCAGTGGAAACCAATGTTCCACAATAAAAGTAACCTCATCAAAACGAAAACTGAACTACAGATTTGAAAAGATAATTCGAAAGATGAAAAATCATGTAAATAAGTGAGCTCCAGCAAGACTTGATAACAATATTTCCTCAGCTTTATAAGCGTAGTCATTTTCAGTCTACAGACGAACTTATTTGGTCTTAAATCAGGTAATCAGTGAATAACACTATTAGCATTTCAGAAGACGGACAATTGTCTTCTTCGTAGAAAGTTGCATGCGAACTTTTGAGATGATTATTACAAACGATGCTTCCTACACTCAACACGAACATCATTCATCAAGCATTGTCATTAGAGTGACACATGACCAATCCGGTGGAAGCACCATTAGTCTTCATCGAATCTAAAAGAGGATGAGCCCTCAAAAATAAATGTAGAACAAGCAAAGTTAACATGGACAGTATTCAATCAAAGTCACACATGAAAAGAACCGACAGATAGACGCCATAAGAAAGAATATATTGTAGCCTCCTTCTACCGGGAATCGAGGAGGTTGAGTATCATCCTGACATTCGCCTGGTGCGTCTAAAATTCTTACCCTAAAGATACGAATACAGGATGTACTCCGGGGGTTAATTGGTAGCTACAGAAAGGCAAATAAGACTGAAAGGAGTGACACTAGGCATAAATAAATGATAAATAACGAAATTACAAAAATAGGGGATTTATTGCCCTTTCAAAAATTATGGGCTTAATCATAGCTGACGAACAGAATGGATCCCACCAACGACCATGAATAGCTAAACCAAGACATTCTAATCAGAACTCCACTTACCCTGAATCCTGGCCAGACGAGAATGGGTCGACGCTCCAACGGCGGACTTCCAAATCAGGGAGGGACGTCTTCCTGAGCTAACTGGCCTGTTAGCTCAACAGCGAAGCCCAGACATTGAACCACCAGGTCAACGAATGGCTTAAATGGTAGATCAGGGCCCGCAGACCGGGCGACTCAGATGGATAGATCGACGGACAGAATGACCTGCCTAGAAGAGAAGGGTCGTCTATGATGGAATCAGAGTAGACCTGCTAGTAGTCGTGTGTCAACGCTATCTCAGTTCTCTCTTCTCTTGCCTCCGTATTTATGTCTGCCCAAGAATTGTTGGAATTTCTTCCTGGTTGGAGCGATGAACTATGGTGTGATAATTCAAATTGTTTCCCGTCTGGGGATTTCAGTGGCGTTCTCCAAAGTGTGTTACCCCTCTGTCCACAATATACTTGAGTACTAAGAAGGGATAATTATAACTTTGCTACCATTTTTCATACATTTTAAAGAAACATAGAAACAGCTACATTCCGAAATATATAATTTATTAGTAAGATGCAACCTAAATACAGGATTTAAATAAACATTTTACACTAGGCTTGAATATCAAATAATATATATCAAAAGATAAGCGATTAATTACAAAATAATATTTACGAGAAAGTTCAAAAGAATTCATACGCCACAAAATTTCGTTCATTTCATTGCACATAGTTGGATGGTTAAAAGGTAACAGGAAAACCAGGTAGCATGAGGAGGTAATTATAGCGCGAAGTTGAATTGGTCACAATAGTTCGAACGAAGAGCGATCATTGCATATTAGTGACACCTAACGGTCGCTATATAAATTACATGCGTCAGGTAATCCTTTTTTGCTTACTGCTATTTTGAAATGATAGCGGCAGTATTTATCCAATCAATGTCCGTCCATAATGAATTGAGTGACCCGCGCTATTTTTGTCTTTGGGAAACTAAGATAGGCACTCGTTCTTTCATCTCTGTCAGTTTTTCGACACCAGGAAAAACATAAGTTCTATAATATATTAACACTTCTGATTTGTTAGTGGAGTGTTCTGTAGATTATTTTAGTAAATACAAGTAATCTAAACGTCTCTCCAACAATATCCAAACAGAACCAGTACCATAGACTAAATGAGATAAAGTTATACCGCTTACCTATTTTCGTCTGCGCTAAGGAGCACGTGATTTTGAGTCCTGCCGTTAGGTATCTTTAGCAACTACTTTGTCGCTGGTTCTGTCCAGTAGTTGCCACCCAATGGCAGGGTTCAAAATCACGTGGTCTTCAGCAAAACCCATTAATTTTAGCGCAGACGAAAATAGAGAATAGGTCTATATTATTACTTAGTCTATGCCAATATTTCCAAGAGCACTTCTACTATTAATTCTAACTAATAACCGTCGAAATTTAAATCAAGTTTATTCCAAGTTCTAGTATACCTCGTTGCCGTAAGGTGGCAATACTATAGTTTGATTCTTTTTCCCTCTTCAGTTAATATGTGAATTTTTTGAACTAGTTATCCAGAGAATCGTATCATCCTTTGGTAAACTCACAAAGAGGATGTGAAGAGGAGTATGATCGGGAGCAGACTTATCTCCCGATCACTCTCCTGTTCACACCTTTTCTGAGAATTAGTTTTACTTTTAATCACCAGGCGAAGTCTAGTGGACTATACAAAAATTGTGGAATAATAATAGTTTTAACCTGTTCAAGTTTAAATTTTATTTTACACAAGATGGTGGCATGTGGTGTGATCAAAATAAACTTTGTGCAAGGGAATTATCTTGAACGTTTTTAAAGTTCCATAACTAAACGTTTTGGTTAAGCAAAAGGAGTGATAAGTAGCCGGAAGTCCAGGTGGAAATTATTTATATTTCATAGATAGCATTGGTATGTTAATGTAGAAAAAAAAGTAACTTAATCTACAATTAGAGCTTCGTACACATAACTAAAAGAGGGGTAAAATATTGTTTCTTTCAAAATTTCTATTGTTTCTTTGAGAATATTGATTCTAGCTCTGCAGATCTGTAACTTTGTAAAATAGTGAAACTTCTCAAGAAAAGTATAAATATGGCACTTAGTGTTCTTTTTTTTCGGGGATCCACAGTAATTCCAGGAATTTTGAAGAGCTAATTGAATACATCTTGGAGAATAACAGAGATGACAGTCTGCTTCTAGTTTTCCAAGTGCGAGCCATGGCACCATATTTTAAAATTCTATTTGTTGTGGAAAAGAATATAGATATTAAATTTAATGTTCTAGGCCCTTAGAATTTGCATATTATTATTTTGGCGGTACTGGCCCTAGCAGTAGCACAAGTCGTTGGGCCAACCGAGGGTCAAGTGAAATTGCTGGTCATGTGTTGGACCGATGACGTGTATTACTACTGGAATTTATATGTTCAGCGAACAGACAATGCTGAGAAAGCGTCAGCTAGCGAAGGTGAGTTAGCGGTCACCTTCATGTTAACAAGCATACTTCTTGGCCCTACTGATTTCCAACTCGATTGGAAATTCAAAATATGCACCATGGTTATTTTACGAGTCATAGATAAAGTAATTATAGATACCTAACTCTCATAATCTATGATTATTGATTTTTCTGTCACCTGGTGTCAATCCATCTCAACCAGTAATGATTAACGTTTGTATGCCTTCCTGATCGTTCTACTTTTTTTTTTTTTTTACACGGAGTCTAATACTGCGGGTCTAGTACTTCACCCTATTGGTTTGCAATAAATTTTAAAAAATTATATTGGTCATGCAAACTAAGGGTTGATTTTCATGAAAGCTAAAGTTGCTTGCAATTTGGGTGAGTAGTCAATTGAAACACGTGTTTTATTGTATGTATTCAGAAGTGTAACACGTGTTTCAGTTGGCTATTCACCCAAATCGCAAGCTTACATAAAAATCAGCCCTGACACTATTTAATATCTATAGCCCCACAAATGGTACTAAACCCCTGGTGGTGTGGCTAAAGTAGTTACAAGAGGAGGGTTAGAAAAGGAGAAAGTTTGAGGCAGAGGAAGACGCGGTTCATTGTTTTCCAAATCTAATCCAGGAAATCCTTCGGTGTCGCTGCATGCAGCTTTCCTTTGTTAATGTTATGGACGTTTTTTCGCTTAGAACGAGAGCCGAAATGAGGAATCCGTAAGTGTGGCAACGATGTAGGGTTGATTTGTTCACCTGGCCGTAGCACCTACAATCCCTTCCTAAGGCATTTTTGGTAATTGGTGCTCAAAAGCAACAACAAGAGAAGAAAGAGATTAGAGCTCTGTAGTTTGACAATCTGACGGGGCTTCAGATGAACTTGTGACCCTATAATGCGGCTGGAGTGACACCAGATAGGAGAGAAAAGAATTGAATTATTTGACTATAACTATTTTCTTATCAATTACCCTCATCATACCACTTGTACAGAGCTTTCCAACGCTTGCTGCAATTGTACGAGAATCGAACCCCGGTCTTACAGGTAGCTCATCGCTCTACCCATTGAGCTATTGAAGAAGTTGGAAAGCAATGTTTTTGAAAGCGTATTTACATCACACGCAGTAAAGAAAAAATGTCACTAGTTCCTTAGTTATTTCCAGTGTTCTGTGGCTAGGCGCTAATAGAATCTGCAGTAGCGTACGAGTGGCTCGCCTCACGAAATCCTTATTGGAGATACTGCATCGAACGCGTAAAAATACAATTATGATCTAACCTGACATTTTTTAACCCATTCACCTCCGTTTAAAAACGATATTGGACTGCTCAAAAATGATAATGAGTATATGAAGTGATTCACCTTCGTCCAATTCCCGGATAATCAAATATATTATACCATGTTTTAGTTCTATCAGTTATTTGCGCTTATTGTCACTGTGCAGTCCGTTTCTAATTTATAACTTTCTTTTTTTGTTGTTGTAAATAGCGTGAATAATGTTGATAGAATGTGAGATTATATACACAGTTCGGTACATGCATACCTAAAGAATTAATACTTAAATAGAAAAACATGTTGCCCGCTATAAACAAGAGTAAAAACCTCAGATATTACTTGAAATTTTCCATTTTGTATTTAACCGAAAATTGACGAACCATGTAAAATGTTTGCTAGGGCGTCTATAATTTTGATATTAATAGAGCACTCCAGTATCGTTACGTACTGCTCAAAGTTCTAACTTAATTATCTCCGTGTGAAGTCTGTAATTGTGAGTTTACACAACGCCAAATTTTGTGCAGAAACATGGACTATCTCAAAACCACGACAGCCTTCTAACGTTTCCTTACCACTCATAAGTTTGAAGACTGAAAACAAAACAAAAAGAATATATACACATTATTAATCAATACACAAATCACTATATATATATTAGCACAATGCACTGCATAATATGTAAATACTTAAAATATATTTAAAAAAGAGCATAAACTATTGGTATATAGAATGGTAAAACACGTGAAATGATTTGTGTATGCTGTCTCTATCAATTTGGAATGTTACTGCTATCACTGTTTAGCTTTGTTCGAGTGGGCTGCACTACTTGAACACACTAGTGTACAATTTTTTTGTTCGAGTGTGTAGTGCAGGCTACACCTCAACTGTTCTGATGGCCGGCCACCGGCGCGAGTGCAAATACTGGAACCCAGTGCAAGCACTTTCTGTCCCTGCTCGGGAAAGAGTATAGAATGACTGCACACAATTGACAGTCGTGCTGCGTTCTAAGTGTGTGTGTGTGAGAGAGAGGCAGGATTATAGATAGCGTTACTTGCTAGCAGAAGGAAACAAGCGTTTAAGCTTTCGAGCTAGCGCTGCACGAGATGGCACTGCGACGTCACATCCACACTTCCAGTGCCGATAGTATAACACCGAGCAGACCCACCGGAACTAACCTTTTTTAAGGTTACCAGATAGGGAGCTATAATTAGTTCATATATTTTTACATTCTCCTAGCATTTAAATATGTACTCACACAACACGAAATATTTTCGATCCATTTTAAAAGCATTCTCTTATTTTAGAAAGTTTCTTTTCTGGAAATTGATTGAAAAGTCTTATTTTAGATGTTTTCTTTTTTACTGACAAGACTTTTAAAGCCAGGAGGTTATTTTGTAAATATTTCCATTGATCATTTTTAAATGTATATATCCAAATATATTTAGCTTGAAAAAAATACACGTGCGTGTTTTATCAATATGTATAAAAACGCTTTTCATAAACCTATATTTAACAACATTTGGATATTTTGAAATTTACCAACACAGAATTTCGAGTTATATCCTACAAAGCTAATGAATATAATTTTAGTTGTCAGTATCTAATTAGAACGCTGTGAACTGTGATAACAGTAATTTGGAAATTGATAGCAATGGCTATTCTATTGTAGACTTCATTGTGCCAACATATGTAGTAATTTGTGCATTGATTAATTATGCGTATACATTCTCAGCCGTATTCAGAATCGTTTTTGGAGTTAGTAACGAGTAACTACCAATGTTAAAATATCGTTAATCACCCGTTAGTATAGCGCTAGTTACTTTAGGAAAACGTTTCTGAATAGCGGTACGGCTGTCTGTGTCTTGTTTTTCGGTCTTCAAACTCATGAGTAGTAAGGAAACGGTCGAAGAATGTTGCAGTCTTGTGACAGTCCGGGCCTGTTTCAAGAAAGTACTTTTCACTCTTCAGTTTGCATTTCCGGAGGACTGTTTCAAGAGCCCTAACCCCTTGTCACAATCTTTATATGTACTGTCGTTTGGTTGCCTATCTTTGGGTGTCAAAATCCGCTAATAATTTAATATTGTATGATATAATCATACTCCTTGTACAAAATTGTAGAAAAATGTCTGAATAGGAACAGGATTTTGTGGCATGATGTTAGCGCTCTTGAGACAGTCCTCCGGAAATGCAAATTGAAGAGTGAAAGGTTGACATGGCGATTAAAATAGTAAATACGGCGGAAGTCGAAGAGCGTCTCGCGCTAGGAATTTGAAAGAGGAAAATGTAAAGATACATGACCGCACCTAACCTTACCTAACCTCCACTTTCCCATGATCACTAATTTATGGTAATGTACGAAAAATGCAAAAAAGCAATTATCAATAATACATACGAGCATATGAAAATATATTTCGAAAAAAAAAAGTGTTTACCCAAGAGGGGTTTGAACCCGAGACCTTTCACTTATGAAGCGGCCACGAAGCCGAGTTAGGAAATTTCGATTTCGTCGTTGTATTTACAGTATTTGCGTCAGAGTTTGTCAGTATGACGTCGTAGGTGACGACGACTTCCGTCGTGTTTACTATCTTAATCCTCACTAGAAAGGTTGCAAAGAACTTCCGTGAAACTTGTCAACATTTGTCAGCACAAAAATTTGGCCTAGTGTGGACTTACCATAATGTTGTTAAACAGGCTTAGGTCTCATTTTCAATCCCGCTTGCGTTGCGTGCTTTACTTTGGATTTGGGTGAATAGTCAATTGAAACACGTGTTACACCACCTAATAAAACTACACCACGAAGCACCACGCGTTCCAATTGGCTATTCACCCAAATCGCAAGCAAAGCACGCAACACAAGCGTGATAGAATATCAGCCCTTACATTATACATGTTGATCAAATATCTGCATCTATTTATTTTAAGCACGATAAAGGAAAAGCTTGAAGCAATACTGGAAACTACATTGAGAATTATATTTAATATATATATATATTAAAGAAGCTTTTTCGGAAATAACAGATTTTAAAAAATATACCGGAAATCTTTCATGCTGTGTGAGTACATATGTAAACGCTGGCTGAATATACTTTGACCTGTACAATGAATGTAATTACTGCTGCCAATATCTGTCAACCGCATGAACAGTGATAGTAGTATTTGTAAATTGATTGAGACAGCATACATCAATCATTTCGGGTCATATATTGATTTTTAATGGGGGGGGGGGTAAATGTACTGTAGTGCATTGTGCCAACAGATATACGAATTTGTGCAATAAGTAACGATGACTATATATTCTATTTGTATCATTTTCGTTTTTTTTTTTTTTTTGGTTTTTTTTTCCAAAGCGGAGTAGCAGAGAAATGACCGAAGATTTTGCTGACTTGGGATAGTCCTCACCAACATGTGCATATACATAAATTTGGCCTAGTGTGGACCTTCGAACTCTTCATAACGATACTGGAGTAATCGGCGAGCATCGAAAGTTACATTCCAAAGCAAACATTTAACCTCCATCGTCCATTTCCATTCTAATACAGAATAAACCAAATTTGCAAATCAAACTATTTTTTGCACTTCTTATCACCGTGAGAACCGTTTTAATTTAAGTCTTTGTTTTATAGTTATGCACGTATCGGAAATATTATATGCTCTAAATGATATTTAAGTTTTACGCAAGAGTTAAGAATATGGACCGCACATTATTAACAACCGTAGAAAACTGTTAGACCTGGAAATTTGATCCATGCTGGTTTAGAATGAAAGAGAACGATCGACTCTCCTCACCGCTCCCTGGCTTCATATATCCATCATTATTTTATGCCATCGATCAGTACAGTTTTGCTTTTAGATATAGGTCAGCGGTGTGGACTCACAAGCCTTTGTGTTGGTCTTGAACATGTCTGCCATTTTCAGTCGTTTTTTGAGATGAGACTTCTCTCTGGTCTGTTCTCTTGTAAACTTCCTTGGTCTAGAAACGTGAAAGCTATACGCTAGCGTCATCGCACGGCGAAATGTGAAAACAATTGACAATCTGAAGCTCAGATGTTCCCTATCGTTTACTTGAAGAAACATAATGAGTGAATTATGTGTTTTGAGTTTTGAATAAGGTAGTGATGCTAATTATTATGATCGATTTTATTATATTTGGCTTTTCGGTGCAATAAAAAATGTCATTTTTCATACTTTCAGTGATATTTGTTTTCGAATTGTATATTTCGAGAGGGTGTTTCGTTTTTTCATTCTCTAGCTTTTTACACACACACACGAATATGTTCACAAAATTTCTCATCATAAAGTGTATTTTCCTGTTCTCTGTGTGTTGAGCACATATATTATTCACAATCTCGGTCCTTATCATTAAATGTTTCACGTAGAATGTTTTGAGATGAGTTCGGTCTAAAAAAAAAAAAAAAAGGTGATCAGATAGAGTGGGGAACTACTGTCGATGCCCCTGCAAGGAAAAATTTCGTAGCATTCCGCAAGTTACACCACATCTGTATAAAAACCTAGTATCGAAAGTGTCAAGCACCCCTCCTTCTGGTTAAAACTGACAGTTCTACCTATAATGAGACCAATGGCCTAACAGAAGGAAGGCATAGCAAACATAATAGAAATAAAGTTGCCGATTTTGACAATTTCCGTAATCTATCATTTATTTCTGAGAAGATTGGGAATAACGTGGTATACAATATCTACACGATAAGAGTTCACTTCGTATTTTGTATCGATTTTTACTGAGAGTAACCTCTCAATCAAAGGATTATTATTATTAAGTTCGAACTTGTTTTTATATAATAGGTATATCGTGAGGTCACCAGTAGACGGCCAATTAAGGAACATGGTCACTTATTTTGTTTCCAGATTTCTTTTTGGCCTAATATTTAATTATTTACCCTTGCAGTCTTTTCTCATTCTTCACGCCTTTCTCAACTAAAATAAAATATTTTTAACTCAAAACTTTTGAGTTTTGCATTAACGTTGTTTTTAGGAAAATAAGAAATATTCACCAGTTGTCGTCTACTCAGAGCCAGTATATACTAGTTGTCAACGAAGACAAATATCCACAAAATTACGTTGTCTTTTTTAATATTTACATTCGTATGAAAAACAAAAGACTATCGTAATATATAGTCTTGCAACTTTGTTGCCCTCACGTTTCAATGTTGCCCTCCCACAAGCGGTGAGAGTGAGGTCCGCCCTTATGAGGGCCTCCCTCGTGAGGTTAGGGACAAAAGAAACAAATTTTACGAAACAAAATAATAGATAAGAATATAAATAATAGATAGCACTTATCGGTAATCCTGGCCGACAACAGCAATGCTCCTAAATTCTATACATCTAAAGTCGGCCAGAATAATAAATAATTAATAAATATGACTATTGCATACATTTTATATGGGAAAAGTCAAAATAGAACATTTGAAAAACTGGAAAAGCTATTTATGTCGCAAACCTGTTTTGTTTAAAACACGACAGTCTTACCCCAAATGTTAGGTCATTGTTCTTAACTTTCGGATGACATCTTCTCAGGGAGAGCCAGATATTTTGTATTTTTTTACAAACTTTTCTTTAGTTCACAATGATTCATCGTGTCCTCAAATCTTGCAACGTTAATTTAACTCATTTCCCAACATTATACAATGATGAAATTTTGCACAGCAATGTAAGTCGGATGACAATACAATATTCCATTGTTACTTTCATATATTGTTGCAACTGGTTGCAGAACACTTTAGGATTTGGGTCACAAAACATTAGTTTGAGAAAACGTATCCGAACACCGAAATACCTCGAAAAAAAATAATAATAAAACTTTTTAAAGACATCTAAAAAAATTCGTACAAAAAAAAAAAAAAAAAAAAAAAAAAAAAAAAGTATATACGTGACTAAAAAAGAAAAGCATGGGGACCGCCAATTCAAGAATTTATAAAAGTAGTTTAGAGCGCGGCCCATGCTTTTCTTTTTAGTCAATTATAAACATTTTTTTTTTTTTTTTTTTTACTTTTTAGTACGAATTGTTTAAGAAAAGTGCGTCTTTAAACAGTTTTTTTTATATTATTATTATTTTTCTGTCTACAATTTTCGATAGCTTGAAAAAAAAGTATCGAGTTAAACCTGTCCGAAAAATACACATTTTACGTGACATAGTTCTAGGTTTAATTAAATTTATGTGAAAATGGCCGACCACTGATGTGTGTCTGGTGACTGGTGCCTTCAGCTTACTAACCTGTGTAGTAAATTGCACGTTACTTTCGAGCCTTTTGTGGCGGCAGAACAGTAGTACCTGCGAGGGCTTCCCGAAAGAAAATGTCAATACTCTTGGAAGAGATATTAAAAAGAAAAGAGTGTTTTCCCTTATGTCCAAAACTGTTTAGTTATGACACTAAATGTACCACAAAAAAAATTACAATATCATCATTAAAAAAGTCAATTCCAACGAATCTACAGTACAGTATATAATCAAACAAGAAAACTTTTCCTTATCTAAAGACTATATCCGCCTATTACCTTCAAGAGGTGATAGTTGGTAAAGCACTCATTTCCTATTAGGGAAGTCCTGGGTTCGATGCCTTTGACAGACTATCCTAACAGTTTTTACTTCAGTCATACCAGGCAAATTCCGGGATGGTACATTCAAATCAGGCTCTGTTTAAACGCCTTCCCGTGTTCTTTCACATATGCTTTCTCAATCTGAATCATCATCAATTTTTTCTTCTCTTGAAAATGAGATTTCTGAAGACAAACTTTCATTCCCCTCTCATGTACAAGTTTACATTGAAGACAAACAACTAAAGAAACTGAATTAAGCTTCGGAAATTGATTAAAATCAATTTTTTAGAGTAAACACTTGGAAGTGTCGACTTTTTAGACGGACCTGCAAAAGTGTTTGGTCCTGTTTTAATATTTTTTGGTCCGTCTGTCTGTAACGCAAAATAGGGCCTCTACCAAAACAGATTGAGAGAAACGGACACTTTTCACATATCTCGGTCAACTGCTATCCTTATCCATGTAGCTCCTGAAAAATCGCTTGATTTCGTCTATCCATCTTGCATTTGGACTTCTTCTAGGTAGTTTCTTTTCTCTGGGAATCAAATGTAGCAGATTTGTCGTCCATCTTCCATTTGCTCGTCTAGTAATGTGACCGGCCCATGACAGCACTCAATATTTCAGGAAAATTGAAAAAAAAAAAATGAAAAGTAATTGACTATTGGAAGACTTGGTGCAATCCAATAATGATAATAATATCATCTAATATCGCGCTAAAGGTTAAAGCAATACAGGGTGTTCGTAAAAGAATGGTGTGGTTTTATTATTTACTTCCAGATGAATTAAATGTTTATTTATTTACGAGCTGGAACTTGAACCATTCGGAAGAACAGCTCTCCAAATTTCAGATGCGTTACCGACTGTTCGATTTCTTCACTTGAGAGCCACGGGTCCACTATTTCCAAAAGGATGAGTCATCAGGAGAAAATCGAGACCGATGACGCTCATCAAGACATGGGAAACCTACTTGTTTCCACAATTGAACACTGATTTACAACTACATTCTCCAAATGGACAGATCTCTCCCCATTTTACAGGAATGCCCGAGTGTTCCTCAATTGTATTCTTGTATAGTGCTCAGTTGGCCGCACTACAGATGACAACAACAACATTGGTCACCCAGTTCGCCGGATTTCTCCCCACGTGTCCCCCCCCCCCCCACAAGGGTTCGTTAAAGACAGTATACATACTACGATTCCCCATGTTTCTTCAAGATCTTTGTGGTCTAAGAATACGTGCACACCACACCATAACATCGGTCATGCTTCGTCAGGTATTGAATGAGTTTGGTTACCGTATGGATGTGTGTAGGTGACCAAGGGTGCACACATTGAAGGATTATGAGTAACGTAACTGAATTGATTAATTGAATTGTTATTAACATCCTGTACGAGCTGATGAGCTTCTGAGAACAGGATCTACCGTTTTTGGTAAAGTGGGCTACGTATCAATAAACCCCGGCGAGGACCTATGACAACGCGCACAGATAACGTAACTGAAACGTGGACAACTGTTCTTCCTAATGGCTCATATTACACAAGTGTAACTATTCGCTTATGAAATCCCACCATTATTTTATGAACAGCCTGTATATTAAAAAAAAAGAAGTTAACTTTCATCTGAAAGAGGCAAATTTGTTATAAAAACATTTTCTCTTCAAATTTACCGCCGTAGGGGGCTATCAATTCTACCCATGTGTAAATTTCCCTGTGATTATCTCCCATATTACATTCTTGTACCCACATGTTCTTTTATATTTTTTTTCAGTCCGCATTTCGAAGGCTTTCACTCTATGGCTAGTCCTTTTCAGAACCCACCTGACTTGTCTAAACCTGTAAAAATATACAGTTCTTGTACTTTTGTAGTGCCGGTTTGCACACCTAATATGAGTCAAGTTTTTATCACTTCTGAGCATGTGCGAGTATTGGGTTTTTACAAGTAAGAATGTGTTAATAACTGATTGTGGTAGCCTAGGAAAGAATTTTATAAAATGTTGGCGTGAGGGGGTATAGAACCTGATGTGGACTGAGCTATGAGAACCGATTAAAAGGTCAGAATTCTCGCAAGGTATTAAAGAAGTTTGTTTGACGTGAAAGTGATTAGGCCTGATGATATCAGAACATATTCAGCCTGAGCCTGAGATACCTAAAGGTCATAAATAAATTTAAATTAAAATCAACATATTATTTTGCCACACTCAAGAATAATTAAAACTATTTCACAGAGAAAAGGCTAATTAAGTTTTGTGTATGAACACAACGAGCAAGCAACAGAACATGTTATGGACAAAGTGATTGCGTTGCGGAAATAGAAGTACATGAAAAGTGTACAAAATTCCCCTTCAGTAATACCGTCAACTGGGGTAACTGTGGACACTAAAACTTATTATTTTTACTGTCATTGTTCTGTCATGTGTCATATCAAGTTGGAATTTTTATGTATTATATCATTTTTAGACACTTATTAAATATGTTAATGGTAGCTCTTCATTCATATTGGAAATACAAGAATTTCAATCCCATATAAATTAGCCCATAGTTGCCTATAGTTTTTCAAATTCAGAAAATAAAACTTTTAGAAATTACAGTATAGCTTTCTTTTTGAAATCGTGAGGACTTGAGATAAGAAAGCTGACAAGTATCAACGATTAATCCTCTTAAAATCGTGTTTGGCCACATCTTCCCCGTTATCGACAATGAGAACATATTTTGCCAAATGCCTCTGTGTTTCCCTTCCTTATATTGCATATTGAAGCATGAATCATTGTGCGTTGCAATATTTATGCATACCCTTTACACTTTTAATCTCTTCTCGGGTATCTTTGTTTGCCTCTTCGGCGAAGATACGATATTTAGCAACGCAGCCGTCAATTTCGAAGAAACTATTTCTTGGAAAAGACATCTGTTGAAATGGAGGATTGCATTCAATAGATATCAAGTCCTCATGATTTGAAGAAACGAATTTTACTGTACATTCAGAATGAAACAGTTTTGACTGAAAAAGAAAATGCGCTTTAGATATTTTGTTTTATTCTACTACTTGTAACCATATGAATAAACAACAAATACATATAATCAGTGAACACAAACATTCAGACTTGGATCATTTAGGAAACAACCCCCAAAAAAAAGGGTGTCAAATCCTGATGTGCCATTTTTACCCAAAGTTCTCCCATTCCCCAAGTTACCCCAGTTGACGGTACATTATCAGCTTCTCATACTTCTTCAATACTTTTTTTTTTTTTTACATTTGTTGTGCACAACGCTAATTTCTGTGATCTCAGTTCAGAACGACATAATTCCGAAATCTTAAGACTAACAGTTCCGAACTCTAGAAATTAACTTTGACCGAGCGGCAGTAGCTCAGTTGGTAGAGCATTAGCTTCATATTGGGGGGTCCTGTGTTCGATCTCATCGGCTAACCATCCTCAGTGAGCTTTTCTTCAGTCACACGAGGTGAATTCCAAGATGGTACCTATAAATTAGGCCCTGGTTGACTACCTTCCAACATCCTCTCCCCCACTCGATCTCAGTCTGAGCCTGAGATGTCTAAAGGCCATAAATAGATTCAAATTCAATACAAATTAACTTTTGAAAGTTCCGAATATCCATAACAACAACCAGGGGTGGAATGGAGGGTATACGCGGGTACACGCCGTGTACCCACCTAATAGTATAAATCACAGCGTGTACCCACCTCAGTGCATAAATATAAAGGAACGTGTTCCCAAATCCGGATTTTTATTGAGCAGCGTGTACCCCCCAAAAATCTTACCATTCCAGCCCTGACAACAACACATTTAGTGATGGCCATAAATTCGGATATAAGATTTGGCGAATAACATCCGCGGATGACACATAATATCCAGATTATGTCCTTCGGAATTTAGGACTACCTTTCACTCGGACACCCGTCATCCGATTTTATATCCTTTATCCGTATATGCTAAATCCGGATGAATAGTTCTCCGGAATGTGCATGGATAAACTTTACCTTAGTTTAACAATACTCTACATATACGTTGAATACGTACTTTCTGAAGGATCGTCCAAATATCATTGAAAGCAGGGCCTAAAATTGAGTGGAGTACTCCACACTTTGTGGAACTGTAGGAAAGGAGTGTGGAACTATAATTCTTAAAGTGTGGAGTGGTATTAATGTGAGTACCTTACTTTTCTCGGATTATGCATTTAAACGCGTTTAGTGTGTCAAACTAAGTCTTACTGATTCAATACATTCATTATGCAATGGGTTACTCAATTCCATATAACTGCCAGTATATGATATTAAGCCAGAGTTAATACGTATAGGTGTCTCCTGGATGGCAAGGAAAACCATTACCAATTTTGAGGTGAAGGAACATTTTAACTATATTTAGTTTTCCAACGTTTTCGGTTTTACGTCAAAATAGCCTTCACGTTAATATAAATATGGGTCCGTTGGAAGATTTTAGCCCAACCCCTGCTGTTATGAAATGGCTGGCCAGAAAGGAAAGGCGTTTTGAAGTTGGTAGGAAGTCAATGGAACAGCCCTGGTATAACGGTGTATTTGCCTCGGCAGAAAACAGACTGAGACAGCGTGATGATCACGGAAAAATGACAGTGAAATTCTTATGTAAGAAAAAGTGACTTTTTTTCTTCCAGTGTGACTATTTTTCTTACCGGTTTGTTTCCTGTATTTTATGGTTTAATACAATACATTTAAATATGTATCCTAATGTGCCTTTAATTTTGTTTGCTCTGAATGCCAAAATTTTCCTACATAATAAAAATAATAATAATAATATTTTTTTGGTCGCAGGTAAACATGATGTACTGGACAGAACACTGATTATATGTTAAAACAAATGCTGACTAAACTAGTTTTTCTATACTATATAAAATTTTTACCAGTGTGGAGCTGTGATTTCGTTGAATTTTAGGCCCTGATTGAAAGATAATATGAAACGGACTGTCAGTCCTTCGTTATGAGAATTTTTCTCTTTCAATGTTCAAATACAAGTACGGTGGAAGATACTTTGGAGCGAGACAAGATATTATAGGTGGTGGGGGAGCTTTTTAGCGCTTTGCCTTGCTTTCCGTTAATAGATCTGTGCCTATAATGGCAGTATAGTGGCAGTAGTGGGTATCCCGTTCATATCTCTGTATGAGAGAATTATTTGGAACTTATATCATTACACATGTGTCTACCGGCTTCTCAGAAGCGGTTTCTTTCACTCGACCTTGCGTGAGCACACGCTTGGCCTTGAAGCTCGGAAACTAGTAGCGATGATCTTCCTTTACTTTTTTGTTCCTTATTGTTATTATTATTATTATAGTTATTTCATTTACACGGTAGTTGATCACGCTAAATTGTATCTCCATGATGTATAAGCTATTCCTTGACATTGAGAGGTTTTATTTTACGTAATACTTGTGATAGACTGATGACAATTCCTCGGTGCGCTATGTGTACAGTGAATTATTTTAAGTGGAACGCAAACTATTCTAACAAGTAAGCGCAGTTTCTCTTGATGTTCATTTTCTGTCTGATCTTTGCGCCATCCAATACAATTATGAAAGAGGTGTGGAGTTAGCTACGACCCCAATTTTCGAAATAGCGTCAACTTCTTAACTAGTCTACAGATAACAATGCAAGAATTCCATATTGATTGAGTGAATAATGTTCTAAATGAGATGATGAGCTTCAAAGAATTCCATATGAACAGCTGTGTATATGATAATCACACGAAAGCTGAACGACTCCTCCAAAGTTCAATTTAAATTTGAATTTATTTATGGTCTTTACTCTTTAGGCATATATGGCTCAGGCCGGGGTGCAGGGTAACAGCGTATGGGAAAGGGTGTGTAAAGGATTCTGCCAGGGCCTAAAATGAAGGTACAATTCCGTTATTTGCCTGGTGTGTCTGAGAAAAAGCGCTGGAGGAAGCTCACCAAGGATGGTCGGCCGCTGGTATCAAACCTCAGGACTTTCCGAATGCTAAGCCAAAGCTCTACCAATTGAGCTACGGCCGCATAGTCCCTCCAAGGTTAAAAACCAGGAGATGAGTCAAGTCATTCTTACTACATACAATTTAGCGCACAATGGACTGGCTAAGTCATCACTATTCGGGGTGAGGGTACCCGAAACCTCTGGCAAGAAAATCGGGAGGAGGGGGGGGGGGGGAATCCGGTCCCGGTCTCGACTTTCGAAAACATCGGTCCCAACTTTCGGGAATCTGAAAAACGACGGAAATTCGCGAAGGGTCAGAAATTTCCGAATTGACGGTAGGTAGTACTCGAAGAGTTCGGAATACCCGACAATTTCCCGTCCCGAAAGTTTCTCGACTTTCGGGAAATTATTTCTTCTCGTCCCGTTCCTGTATTAACATGAAACATTTTCTTCTTGCACACCCCTAGTCATCACATCACTTCCGTTGGGTTACTATGGTGACTGTACGAAATACACCCTCCATTCCGAAAGAAACCGAACTTTTGAAAACAAATAGTACCACTAGTGCCATCTGTTGTAATATTTTACCGGTAGATGGCGTAGTCCCTCATTGACAACTGGTATAAATGTCATGACATTTGGATGCACGGCAACAAAGTTATTGCGTTTCAACTGTCAGTGTGTTGTGTACATCGGTCGGAAAATGAGTTTCAAACAACGAGCTGCAATTGAGTTTTGTGTTAAACTGGGTAAACCTTTTACTGAAACGCACCAAATGCTACAAAATGCATATGGTGATGAGTGTCTATCCCGTACGCAAGTTTACGAGTGGTTCAGGCGATTCAAATCGGGTAGAGAGACGCTGGATGATGACGAAAGATCAGGCCGTCCCAGAACCGGATTATCGGAAGAAAACATCGAAAAAGTGCGTGAATTCATCAAACATAACAAAAAAGCGTCGGTGAAAGTTATTGAAATGGAATTAGGCATTCCTCAAACAACCGCATACCGCATTTTGACCGAAGTTTTGGGCCTTAAGAAGGTTAATTCGCGGTTTGTACCACACAAACTCACCGAAGACCAAAAAGTTGATCGAATTGCGCATTGCAAAGACATTGTTAAAAGTGCTCGGCAGGATCGAAACTTCTTGAAATCGATTGTAACTGGTGACGAGACGTGGTGTTTTGAATATGAGCCCGAAACAAAGCGGCAAAGTGCTGAATGGAGAGCGCCGGATGAAGGACCACCCAAAAAAAGTCGCTTGGTGAAGTCAAAAGTTAAGGTGATGCTGATTTGTTTTTACGATTCAAAAGGAATTATCCACAAAGAATTTGTTCAGCCCGGCCAGACAGTCACTGGAGAGTTTTACTTGGGCGTCATGAAGCGTTTGCTGGCAAGAATTCGTCGTATTCGGCCCGAATATCGAGAAATCGGCAGTTGGACTCTTTTGGACGATAATGCACCATCACATCGTTCGCGACTTGTAACTGAATTTTTGGTCAAAAATCACATTATTCGTTTGCATCATCCAGATCTCGCTCCGTGCGATTTCTATCTGTTCCCGAAACTGCATTTGGCGATGAAAGGAAAGTGGCACGCATCGATTGAAGCCATTGAGAAGGCGACGACCGCCGTCCTAAAGACCATTCCAATACAGGACATGGAGAAGTCGTTTGACAACTTGTTGGAGCGTGCAAATATGTGTATCGATGCAGAAGGGGAATACATTGATTAATAAAAATGATTTGTTCCAAAATGTACATTGTTTTTTTGTTTTTTTAAAAAGTTCGGTTTCTTTTGGAATGGAGGGTGTATGTCCAAATAGACAGGTTGCTACTTGCTAGCCTGGAGAGAGAGAGAGAGAGGTGGGGGTCACTGACCTCGGAATAGTTTTGGGAGTATTCAATGTTTTAACGCCAAAAGAACTGCAAAGGGTCAGTAGTTCACAAAATTATATTTCCTTTACATTTTTACTCTTCAACACATGTCTATCCCGTTTGCTTAGACTGACAACCTTACCGTTTCTATGGCAACAAAGAGATTTTGACGTCAGATTTAAATAGTCCATTGTTGCCCATATGAATAACATCGTGTAGTCAGTGTTGTCAGGTGGAGGGAATTTCCTGAAAAATTTTGCTACCTGAAGTAAGGAAGGAAACAAAGACAAGAAATCGGGAAAATTTGTTGAATATATGGCACTATCTCAAACTTAAAAAAAAAGAAAGAAAAGAAACTTCGAAAGTCAAGAACAGTTTTTTTTTTTTTTTTGTTATATACGGTATTGTGTTTTCTCTAAAATTCTCGTACAATATGCACTCTTGCGTAGGAATATTTGTTCATACGCCCCTCTCGCTCTCTCGGTACATTAATATTATTTTACTGTCAAGACAAGAAAGACACAATTATTTGTCGCCATGATCACACACAAATCTATCGTTCTTTCTCCCTCACAATATTCTTTACTTTCCTTCTTATTTTGGAGGAGGAGGAGGAAACATAAATTTAGGATCTTTTATTTATAAATATATTTATTTAACGATCGATCTCATTGGGCCATTTTACACTGAATATTTTTTTATAACAATAACAAGAAGCGAGATGATTTTTAAAGGAATCGGCCCTGGCTTTATTCAATGTAATATCCCATAATTTGTTTGATGTTTCAGTGGGAAAGCAGAGGAAACAGCCAGGCTGCCCGACACTGGGAATCGATCGCGGATTTTCTCGATTTCAAGTGGAGCACACTATCGACTGCTCTACCTCATACGATGTTATGTTTACGAATAAGTATTCGGGTGGCGGTGTACGCCTGCTATTTTAACTGAGCTTTTTTCGCTGTCCTTTTTTTAACCAGACCCGAAGACAATACTTTAGTAACGTTTATTTTGTATGGATCATTTTAGTAACTTTTGATTTCGACCCATCACGATTAAATGAGTGCAATGCTTGTTAAAATGGCACCACAAACATTCATGCCCCAGGCGAGATTCGAACCCGAAACCTTTGAGACGCTGGCCTAACGCCTCAGACCACACGATTACTCGTTTGGCAAATAATCTTGATATAGGCATGAAAAAATTATATAGAAACATTTGCTCCTGTCCTCTAAATATTTGGTGGTTCCTTGCAATTTATGGTTGGTGATGCACCAGCTTTGTCACACCGGACGAATACAGGGCTGGTATCTGGAATTAATACAGGAACCGCTATCTTCTTTTTACTTCGCGCACGAATGAAGTAAAAAAATGAACAAAGCGTTAGTCTAAGATACTGTGTGAAAAGCCCGTGAATGAAAAGCGTAAAATGTTTTTTTTTTTTTCGGGGCTTCGAAAACCATATTCCACTAAGCTCATGCTAGTCAATTTTTCAGTTTTGTGGCGCTCGTCAATGACATTGTAACTTGTAACTACAGAAACAGTCCTTACTCCTTATGATACTTTCCAGTAGCAGTCTATGATACTTGCCAGAATCACGTGCCATTTATGTCTGCACGTGGTTGGTAGGTTAATGTTTCCGTATACAACGCTGTGTGTATATGTGTGCGTGTGTGTCATATGTTGAAGAAAAAAGCGACTCTTTGCATGCGTATGTGCGTGAGACGCATTTTATGTTTAGATTCCACAGGTGACTCGGGTACTATCATAGTGCGTGTATGTGTATATGTGTTTGTGTGTGTGTGTGTAATCTAGGCTTCCCGCAACATTGAACACACACACACACACGCACAGATGTTGCTGCATGCACGTGACCATAGGCAGCGAGTGGCCTTGACCTGAAATCGATCAGCAGATGGTTGGGTTGGCTGTGTTGTGCTTCGAAGTCATCACCCTTCTTGCTTGCTGAACTCGCCCTAGCAGCAGCAGCTGTGTCACTTGTATCACATTGCATTTTCCTCATTCACGTGCTATTATGCACATCCAACCAGGGTTGCCACTTTAGTATTAATAAATTTCATATTTGGAACTGTTATAAACTACTATTCTATAATAATTGCGAATCGGTCTTGAATTGGTAAAAAGTGTCTTACGACTTCTGCAGCTATAGTTGCATGCATTTTCATAAATCCACGATGGGCGCATTTGATTCTATGTAATATATCAAACCGAAACAAAGACTCTACGAAAGAATGAATAAAGAAAATGAGAAGCCTTCGAAATGCGCTCATGAAGAAGAAGAACAGAAGAACATATTGAAAAAGTTTTGAGGAGAATAGGCAAGATACAAACAATACTAAATACAATCAATTAGAGAAAAAGAAACTGGTTAGGACATTATATACTAAGAGGTGTAATTCAAGGTATTGAAGACTAAAGAGGAAGAGGAAGAAGACAAATCCAACTGCTTGACAGTATTAAGGAAGATAACTTACGTCTTACGCTAAGACAGTCAAGAAAGCGCATGATCGGGATGAATAGAGAGGGCTTTGCTCGCCTGGAAGGACTTGCTGCATTTGGTAGAACACTCGTGATGACCATAATAATAATAATAATAAACTTCGGCTTAACCGAGACTTGGTTAAACCCTCGTGATTTCAGTGCGAAAAATAATTTACAAACTTTTATGGCAAAGAGCTCTCGTAAAAGTCAGCAAAAGAGCTGTATTCAACATGAGTCGAGACATACTTCCCTTTCAAGCAACTCGACCCTGAAATTCTAAATATTGTTAAATTTGCATTAAAATTATCTAGAAACCATGAAACAAGTAAGGCGGAGCCCAGTCTGGTTACTGTGCATGTATGCAACCGCTAGACTTCAGCAGCAAGCACCCTATGTTGCATGATCAATGTTTCGTTGGAAAAATTGCTGCGGAACCTTCTCAACGACACTTCAACTACCTTCCTAAACCTTGTCGCCTCATCGTATCTCGGGGTCTTACCGTGGGATCTGGATTATCTATAGGGCCTACAGGTTTAAACTAGTCTTGCCGAAACCTTTCCAATGACACTACAATCACGTATCTACACTTTGTGGTTCGTAAGATATATTTTTGGACATGGATTGGCAACACTAACAACGGGTAGCTTGGTGGTGTAGACACCCATAGTATTTTCTACAATGTCGAATATTTTTGTCAAATTTGGCTCAGATAACTCTAACGTAACGGTAGCAATTTGAAAAGTTGAATTGTGTAGAAAATATATTGGCGACACAAGTGGGGTACATCGGGACGGTGATACCCATAGATTCTTTTTTCTATTATGTACACCCTACCATTAATGTTTATGCCAGTTTTGGGAAAGATTGATATAACGGAATGAAGTAACTTGAACAAATATATAACAACAACTGATTGGCAACACTGTTCCGGCGGTTTTGATCTATTGTAGTCAATACCTTTCCGATGACACCTCAACCACCTTCCTCGCCGTAGTAGTTTCTCCTGAGTTGAAAATTGTTGACCGATGGACGGACAGAGAGGTTGCATAGGGCTTCACAGCATTTGATACTGCAGCCTAAGAGCCTAGGAAGATTGTTTTTTTAATTTTATAATAATGGACTACATAACAGGGAGGAGAGGTTTCTGTTTTTAAGTATGTTTCTTGTTTGTGAAGAATGGATTAAATTTAAACAGTTTAATTCTCAGATTCTAAATGAACAATCTAGAAGAATTGATAGCTATTTCACTGTCCCGGTAATCTTGACTGAGAAGTCGGTATTTTTAAAAGTGCAACCAAAATACATTTTTAAATAACAATTCGTTATTTTTTAATGGAACAGTTTTAAATGTACATTAAAAACCATCTCTGGAAATAGATCATTAAAAAAAAATCATGAGTATTTTAAAATATCAGGTAGTTATTTAATTGAAATTATTTGATAATAGATTTTTGTAAACTTATTGTGCTCTACTAACATTAAAATAAATGTTTCAACATATGCTAAGGTAACTTCAATATTTCACTGATTATTCTTTTTTTTTTAGAAATTTATTCCAATGAGTGTTTACTACTAATATGCTTCCTTACTTCATTGCTTAGGGAACTCGCAAGTTCATCGGCGCAGTAACAAACGAACGCCACAGGATTCTATCCTGAGCAAGATGAAGCCAGTTTTCATAACGAACACCTGCTTCTCGAAGATCCCTTCCAATATTATCCCCCCCAACGTCGTCTCGGTCTTCCTAACGGTCTCTTTCCCTTCGATAGGCCCTTCTAATGTGCTACATATGTAAAATATTTCAAGAATCTACTCTTATTTTCTAAAATATCGTAAGATCCGTTTAAGCCAAGGATGTTAATCTGGAGCAATTAATATAGTGATCAGAACTACACGTACTTGTGAGAAAATGTCTCCTTTAATGCTTATTATTGTAACACTATGCTATCAGTAATGCGTATTCTTTGGTACGAATACTACATTTCATTATAAACTGATGTATTACCATAGACCTCATAATGAGGTCTATGGTATTACCCTTGTAATACAACTGAAGTTATATTTACTTCGATCTGCACGTAGATACCAAAAATATAATACTGAAAACAACAACGAAACGATAGGAGTCTTTCCTTATTTTCCTCATTCTTCTCAGACACTGCAAAATGTATAAGGATTGTAAGCAATAATAATCTCGAATACGATGCGTTCCTAGGTCCTTATTTACTCATACTTTTTTTTTTTTAATGTGATGAGATCTTTCTACCATGAAAGTTTGTAGACCGTTTTTTTTAAATATAGGGTAAAGATGGGTAATTTCGTGATGCATTGGATTTAGCAATATCACGGCATTACCAAGCGTTGTCCAACTAAAACTTTTGCCGCCAGATGACTCCACAAGTACTTCCTCCATTCTACTTGATAGTTGTTAATCGACAAGTCTTGATGTAATGCCGTGACTATGGAAAATGAAATATGTCACGAAATAAGTAAATATCACGAAATTACCAACCTTTGCCCTACACTCAGAGCCAAAACGGGTCAACTGGGCCATTTGAGACAAGTTTTGGATTGGGTCTATGCTTGGGACCCGGTAACCCGATTTCGACCCAGTAACTCAGAGGGCAAAGCGAAGATTTAATTCTTTCCTTACTACAGTTGTATTTGACCAGTATTCCTTTCTACAGGGTGACCGGAACCAGGGATGTTAACCCCATGAGCACGAAAAATACGAAAAGTTCCTAACATGGAAATAGTCTTATACTACCGGAAAGAACAAAAATTACCGCCGGAGATATGTATATACCCCCTCCCTCCCTCGGAAAGGCCCTTCTGAAAGAATTTTGTGTCTGAAGTATTAAACAGGATAAAAACATTAACATTTGTTAAAACTTTCAAAAATGAAGTTCCTGTATATTAGCTCGCTTCTAGGAAAGACACAAATTTTAATATTGATTGACTCAAACCACAGGAAGAAGACCAGGTCACCGGGTCAAGATTTGATCTGGTAGCCGAGTTACAGTCAGTCTGGTGTTTTGAGTCAAGACCTGTTCTGGAGTAACTCGGGTCAGGACAGGGTCAAGTTTAGGACCGGGTCCCCGGATCACTGAAGTCCAGGTCAGGCCGAGTCACCGGTTACCAAAAGTGACCCGGTTTCAGCTCTGTCTACTCTGTACAAAGACGTCACTGAAGTTAACAATATATTCATTTCACTTCCAAACTGAGACGAATTTAATTAATTTGTGTTGTCTGAACTATTTGTTTCAATGTATATTTTTTTAGAACAAAGGTTAAGATTAAGGTTAAAACTAACCAAGATAAAAAAAAACTTCTTAATCTAGATTCCCTTAGATGGCCAACTTAATGGTGTCAAAATGGAGTTCGTTAAAGGCGAGAAAGTTTAGTAACCCTGGCTGAACTAAACTAGTCAAACTCTCTCTCTCTCTCTCTCGCTCTCTCCAGTAGAAGACCTTATTTGGGAGTTAGTGTTACAACTACCTGTTGTTGAAATCTTCTGTAGGGCAGCCAGCACTACTACCACCACACTCAACGAGCGAGCTCTTGGGTGATAATAGTTGAGTCAGTATGTGGCCGGAAATAAAACACCAGCATCACTTTCCAAAGCATGGGCATCTTTTTCTCTTTGACCCCGAAAATAAGAAGGCTTTTTTAGCCGAGATGAAGTAGGGTTGGGTAAGCACCGAAAAAAAAATGATAGGGGGAAAGGTGTGTGTTTTCCTGGAGAGTGTGATTTGCAAAATCTGCTGCCTGCTTTTTCTGTGCTCTTGGCTTGGTTGGTTGAGGGATTCCGTAAAGTGAAGAAAAGCACCAGAGGAGGAGGTTGTGTTGTGGCAGATATTGATCTTGTTAGTCTGACTCTGGGCACGCGATGTGTGTGTGGAAAGGGGTGATGGTGGGGGTACCTTTGGTAGAAGAGTGAGTGAGTGAGTCGTCGCAACACAAGAAGCTGTGGGGGCAATCGATCGCGGCTGCCCTCTCTGTCTCTCTTGTGACTATTGAAATCCCCCTTGCAGTGAATCAACACGTACAGGTCATTCTCAGCTCAACTCAGCATAAGCACCAGCCAGCCAGTGCTAGGGGCTGGCAGGGGAAAGATTGCAAAGGAAGGAACTAGGAAGATTGCTTTGGGTTGGTTTTTCTATAGGAGACTAAAAAAAAGAAGAGTGACATGACAAGCAACCCGCAAAAGTGTGCTCATTTTGTGGTAGTCATAACAAAATATCGCTTATATGCTTTTCATATACTTTACACTTCGTTAAAAATGTGAAACGAGGATCTTTACATATGCCACGGTCTCATTTGCTCTATTATTTCTTTAATAAAAAAGTTTTTGTCAGACCCCATACAAACTTTTTTGGTTCATTTTCATTTCACTTAATCTATGTATAACATAGGTTAGCGCATCAACTAGATTAGAGAGAGAAACTGATTTCAAATTTGAATTTAGTGATCTCGATTAATTCTGCCGTTTTAAAATCTGGTGACTGGAAAACTGGCAAGCCCTTTTCTTTGCTTTGGTTAGCTATGTCCATGCAAACAATTCATGATAATGCTCCAATGAAAGCAAAGAAACTGATCTCATAGCGACTTCCGTTTTATAGGACTGTTTCTTTAAATCATATAGTGACTCTGAAAGTTGCTGGAACTCTTTCTGTCAGCTCTCTCCATTTTGAGATTTTACGTTAGCACCTCAATCAAACCAGGGAGGGAGAAACTACCGGTTCCGAACAGTCGTGGCTCAGTGATAGAGCGTTGCCTTAGCGTTCGGGAGGTCGTGGGTTCAAACCCAGCGGCCGACCATCCTGGCTGAGGATTTTTCAGGTTTTTCCTGTCACACCAGGCAAATGCTGAGATGGTACCTTCAACTTAGGCCCTTACCGACATCTTCCCGCATTACTTCATCAGGTATGTTGTCATATTGTCCGCCCTGAGTTTTTGTTTATTTTATTACGTACAACGTATTATTATGGAAAATTAAACACTAAATATATATAGAAGGAAATAAATAGATTTCAGTTAATTTTTCTAAACCTTTATTATTGTACTTCTTTACGTAACATTCTAACATGTTATGAAGAAGAAATGTAGACTCTACGAAAAAGCTATTTAAAAGATGAAACCCTTTGAAATATGGACATAGAGACGAGCGGAAAGAAAAGCAACTGGACGCAAGGTTGCTGAAGAGAGTCGAAGAATGACGGATAACACTGGAGACAATAAAGTATAGTAAAGGAATTGGTTAGGACATTCATTATACAGACATACTTATATTCAAGGATGCGTTGCTGAAGGTAAAAGAGGAAGAGGAAGAAGTCAGATATAACTCATTAACAGAACTAAGGAATGCGCAAGATAGGGACATGGAGAGGGTTGAACTTGTCTTCAAGGACCAACTGCTTTTGGTAGAATTCTAATAATGACTAAATTGTTCATAAAGTAAGGGGGTCGACCAAGGTAGGCGTGTGGTCTGAGGAACTGGGCCAGCGTCTCCCAGCTTGCAGGTTCGAATTCCGCGCGGGACATGGATGTCTGTGGATTTCAACATACATTGCACGCATTTAATCTAAAGGAGCCGAGGTCAAAAGATACTAAAATGGCCCATAAAGTTTACCAAAGTTTTTTTATAAAGCAAGAAGATTTTTTTTATATATTTCTTTTATAAACGTTATTTTCCTTCTTGATCATTCTCTTCCATTTCCAATCCAATGAACATATTATCGATTCTTTCGGTTCCTTTTTCCTATTATTTTTCTTTCTACTTTCTCTCTTCGTATATATCCTTTTCTTTTTCACATCTTTAAATGTTTTCTCAACGTTATCCTTTCCTTCCAACTAATTTACTTTTTGTTTTTCCTTTACTCTATACCACTTAGCATTTCCTCTTTTCGCTTACTATATCTACACTAATCAACCCTATCCTATACTTTCTTCTCTTGTGTTTATAATTTATTTCCTATTTGATCCCTTCATTTTATTTCTATCTTATCCTAGGCAAGTCCTTACTTAAATATATGGAATGGCAAATTTCTGTTGCACTGGTATTGTTGACGAGAACGTTACATAACCTTGAAATCCCTATTTCCCTCCTTTTATTTTCTCATTACTATCTCTAAGAGAAATTTACTGTTTTAACGAACGAAATTACTTATATTATCATAGTTCTTCTAGAAAAACCGTGATCTTGGTTACATAATGTCTTTGTGCGTAATGTTTTTCTCTGTACGCATGTTCTTACATTAAGACTGGAGAAACTTAATGACGTATCTGGTATGACGTCACACAACGGAATCGTATCCGGAGTACAGTTATACTTCCAGCGAAAAATACAGAGCATCAAATGACTAGTCACAGATTTTTTTGTTCTTTCAACTGCCGCTCTTTCAACTGATTTGAACGTAATATTTATGTAACCTTAAGTGGCATAGTTGATACTGCTCGTTATGATTTTTTTTTATCGAATTTGAGGATCATTTCCTCAAAAATAGTCCAAAATGGGTACATACAGGTAAAATTCCTTTACAACGAACGTCATTATATTGAAATTACCGTTAGAACGAAGTTCTTAGAAATCGGTGCCGAATTCTTGTTCTGCAATACCGTGTTCATTACAACGAATTTTCGTTATAACGAAATAAAATCGCAGGCCCTGTAAAATTCGTTACAACTGGATTTTACCTGTATTTTGTTTTATCGTTTTATGCGCGCAATCAGATTAACTAATACTATCTTATACAATGTCCAAGAAATTCTTCCTTATCTTCCGAGACAGTGAAACATCTCCTAGAAGATCCGTAGCACACAAGTCTTTGCTGTTAGTTGGGTTGCAGAACGTCTAGGCGCACCGCCAGATTCTTTTTTTTAACACATAACTTTAGTTTGAATGTATGATATTCATTATAATCATTTGTTTTGAATGTATTTGTAGACATTTTATCACTTTCCATTCCTTTTCTCTCCCTAGCCTTTAATAAATCAAATAACGATTTTTTAAAATAATATTTATGTTTATTAATCAAATGTAAATATTTACTTTATTGAATACTGCTTTCGCAATTATCATTCTTGTCATTTACTGCTTTTTTGTGCCTCAATCTATACTTGTGGAGAATGAGTAAAAAACCTAATTGATCTAAAGTAGAAAAAAAGAAAGGTAAAGAATATGTCCTATTACTGTATTCATTGCATAAGATTACAGATAATCAGTTAACTTTATCTGTTGTGTTAGATACAGTCACTTAACATAGATAATAGTTATAACTCCAGATGAGTTTCGAATTCAATCTTATGTAACTTATGAATCGATGCATGCTTCTTCAATGGGAGATAATTGTATGGCTTACGCCCGTCCCGCATGCTTCTTCAAAGTGTACTTATAGTACCCCATCGGCCTGAGCCAAAGTTGCCTAAAGGCTTTACAAATTAAATTAAAAAAATATAGTACCTCATGCATACATGTATTTAAAACAATTCTTTTCTTCTAGTTTTACTCTTAAATACGAATCATTGATAATTGGACATATGAAAATTTCAGAAATATCATAATATCGATCGCTTGTGGGGCAAATCTGATCACGCTCTGTTTACGGACACTTACCACAAATAAATTGTTTGCATCCTATTGCCCTACACAAAACTCATGATAGCAACCATTGCAACTCATAGAAAACAACCTTAGTCCTCTTTTTCTACACTTTGTGGAGAATAATATCGTAGCCCACAAAATCCATATCGTCACTATCATATTTCTCCTCTAATAATCGGATGTGAAATTTGATCCTTTTCCGAAAATTGATCCTTTCAAGCCTACATGCTGCTTCGAAGTTACCAGGTGAATTAAGATGTAGTTATGGTTATGGAGTCGCTGTAGCTGAAACGTTAGCAGGTCTGACTACGCATCTGGCGTCCTGGGTTCAAATTCTGACCAGCACACTGGAGATTTTTCTGCAGGTATCCCAGTCCTGGGGCTATGATAATTTTATTTATTTAAGACCTTTAGGCAACTTTTCCTCAGGCCGTTGGGGCTCTGAGGTGCACTCAGCTTCCTATCCAAAGTAGCAGGCACTTGGGAAGCACTTTACCGGAGTTCGTGCCACCCATGATTGAGAATAGATGGGGTCCATTCCCCATGCGCTGTTCACGTTTACCTTTGTTTTACCTTTTTTTATCAAGACTAATGTGTATTACGGTCAACAAGTACAATGCAGAAGCGATCGGGATAGTCCAACATTTTCTGGTAGAAATAGCCTCAGATTGACATATTTGAAATCTGCTGATGAAACAAAAAAGTATCATGATTTCCGAAATATCTTGCAGCAACATGAAGATTACATTAGCAAAGAAATATTAGTCACTAAGCAGTAATGATGTCTAGGAGTTCTCCATCCAGAAGCTAAAGTGAAACTACCCTAAATATTGACAATAAGGAAAAAAACTATTATCAATAAAAAGTGACATGCGCGCAACTTATAAATCTGGTTACGCTACATGGTCTGCGTAAATAAAATTACTATCTATGCTCACAATGTGCTTTAATATTAAGCACAAAACATATTTTTTTTATGAACAGGAATTTATTTATTTAATATTAAGTACAGTATTTAATATTACATAAAGGTTTATGTAATATTTTCGCATTGATTTCAGTTCCATTGACCTGGCATTGTGATGATTGATTTCGAATCTTCGATAAGAGATAAGTAAGTTATCAGAAAGTCTTTGGTAGAATACTACCTCGACACAAGTTGTACCACTTTGTTATTTTGGACTGGTGATCCTTTCTTTATCTAAGTTCGATTAACACAATTCTACCTAACATCGAAATACAGTTTATGCTTAGATATGCGCAAAGTTCGTGTACAGTTAACGTCAGTTTAAAGCGTTTTAATTTTCATGTTTTTTACTTGCTTAGTGATTACATGTTTATGTTTCTTTCTTTCTCTTTCTCTCACTCTTTAAGTATACATATTTTCAAAAGGGTACGTACTATCATGGCCAATATAATGTTTACATGACTTTATTATACACAATTTTTCTCTAAGCCTAGAAGATAGGCCACCCAACTGACGTAGAGGGGGCGATGTGTGATTCTGAGAGTGTGTTCGTGAACGAGCAAGGGCTGGAATTTTCTTTTCTTTAAGAGAAATCATTATCTCATGTCCTGGCTTCTGGAAATATATTTATGGTTTCTTGTAGTATGTAGGAAATAATAATAATAAAAACAACGTAAGAGAATCGCATTTGAAACAGCAAAACAGGGAACCTAACGCAATTTTACTTTAGTTGGGACATTAGTTGAAATTTACTGAAATATGTTATTTAAATTGTCCAGTAGAAAAGATCCTTACCGAACATAGAGAAACAAAAATGAACGTTGAAACCTATGGTTACTAGTTAATTATTTCTTTCTTA